>JAXIVJ010000831.1:0-167500 GCA_036785665.1 Chirona hameri
AAAATCCACATACAATAAATGCTGCAAAGGCTTAAATACACGCCAAAAATAGCGTTACATTTTTTCGTCATTGCAGCCGACCCCCCACATCAAAAATGCTCGGCGACAGCATACCCCCCACACTCTGTTTTCCGGGTATATTGTAACACCCTTCGTTAGCGGATTAAGAGGCATTCGTAACAGGTCATTGTTCGTCTTAAAGACGAACCAGGACCTGATATTTGTTTCAATCGAAAGTTGTATTTATGGCACAGAGGCAAAGTCATTCTACATTATTACCGACTCGCTATACATGTGAAGGCTGGGGATCGTTTTAGGGGGGCAAACAGGCCACTTTATGATGCCTTGGGGGTGGGGGAGGAGGGGAGCATGGCCCTAAATGCCCCCTCCTTAGGATCCGCCAGTGGGGGACAGAAAATGAAAAGTAATGTGCGCCAAGAAGCCGTGACAAACAATCCCCCCTCGGATTGGTCAATGATGAAACATCGCCTGACACTAAATAGGTCGCCTTAGGGTGCATAAGTGAACTGTCCGATATGAATTCACTTTTTCCAAGGTATATTGATTTTGTTGGGGAAAATGGTTCTTTTTCATGATAAGCTAAATCATAGTAGGTATATAGGGTACAGCCGAGACAAAACAAAACAAAACTCCTAAGTTGAAAATACATGAACCAATTTAAAAAAAAATGAGGGTCGCAAACCACAACTAGGCCGTCAGTTGCGTGCATAAGTTAACTGCTAATTTGATTGCCTTTGTATCAATGTTTGTTGATTTGTAAGGGCAGCTAGGCACATGATCACGATCACACAATGAAAGGCATATTTTCCATACATTCTCGTCCAAAAAGCAATACCGGGATTTTGGTGAACAGCTCGAATTCGTTACCAAGTACTTGAGAGTACCGGTCGTTAAAATATAGGAAGCATATTCACTTTAACTTACTGGATTTTCTAGGTAGGAATGTTTATATGCAAAATGTAATACATATTACTATATATTTAGGTCTCGCTGTCGTATTTCAAGTGGTATATATTTATATAGTATATATATAATATAATATATATTTATATATATATATATATATATATATATTATATATATATATATATATATATATATATTTTTATATATTATATAACCGTGTACTGAGACGCGTTGAGCATGCTGTGGTCAACAATGGGTATAGTAACCGTGACTTCGGATTACATATCCCGTGACATGACTGACAAATACCATGACTATCTAACGTCAGCGCTGAGTACAACACACAAATCGTTCAACAACATTGACATATATTACAGAAGCACCCTCACACCAGCGTGGATAAAAGGATGAATAAGCCTATTCGTTGACATTATTACAAACAACGTAACACCAGTGCAGCCGGATCATCCGCCTACAGGCGATACGCCTCCATAATGTACAATGTACAAGACGTCCCACGACAATCACCACTCACGACAACGAACATCATCACGTGACACCACGGAACATCATTCACTCATGACACGACATCATCACGATGACACACACGAACTATCACCACTCATGACACGAAACATCATCACGTGACACCACGAACATCACCACTCTTTGGACAACGAACATCCATCACGTGACACCACGAACATCACCTCATCATGACACGAACATCATCACGTGACACCACGAACATCACACTCTTGACAGAACATCATCACGTGACACCACGAACATCACCACTCATGACACACGAACATCATCACGTGACACCACGAACATCACCACTCTTGACACGACATCATCACGTGACACCACGAACATCATCACTTCTTGACACGACATCATCACGTGGACAACCACGAAACATCACCATCGCATTGACAACGAACACATCACGTGGACACCACGAACATCATCACTCTTGACACGATAATATCATCACACGTGACCCCACGAACATCACCACTCATGACACGAACATCATCAACGTGACACCACGAATATTACCACTCATGACACGACATCATCACGTGACACCACGAACATCACCACTCAATGACACGAACATCATCACGTGACACCACGAACATCACCACTCACGACACGAACTCATCACGTGACACCACGAATATCACCACTCATGATGCGTAACAACCATAGACACAAACACACTTCAACATGACCAATGTTGTATACCGTTGCAAGTGTCAACCGGGGACTGTGCAACCCGTAACATGTACTATATAAGTCTCACGAAGTCCCTCAGCCGCCGACTCACCATTCACTACAATGGTGGACCTAAGGAACACTTACATGACTATCACGAAACACCACTTACGAGAGACTTACTGGACGACTCAACACAATCCATCTTGGCACAACACGACAAGCGTCGCTGAGCCTGTCACAGAGACAATTTTCAATCCGAGACACAATCTCTATTTATCAACACTTAACAAGACCCCTAACCAATATTCAACTCTTTGACAGACAGATGAACATACATGTTTGATCAAATGAAGAAAAAAAATCATGTCACCTTCTACGTGCCAGAAATTGTTCACATTTGATTTGATAACGGACATCCTACAATGTACTGTTAATAATGTGTGATCGAACTTTATTAATACTTCGCATGAGGCTACGGTGTAAATAAATTTTCAAGACCGAGGGTGCTTTCTTGATTTTTAAACGAGGCGATTGACGAGGTCAAAATTCAAGGAAAGCGCAGAGTCCTTGAAAATTTATGCTGGCGCGAGTGCGGTATGATTTTTACCATATGCCGCGTACGTCATCAATGTTTTTTGCCAAATATTTTATAATCATGACTTAGCTTTACCAGAGAGGGAAATGCCAAATTTTGATTTGGCTTGACTTCGATTGAAATTTGAAGAGCCTTTGGATGCGACGTCGACAAAGCTTTCAAAATACAGGGTTTCAAACCTGACCTTTGCAAAAAATAAGGCAAAGTCAGGTTTGTATCACACACACAACACACACTGTTTCACGCGTTCTGGTAAAGAAATTTGCCCTAGAACATTTTGTGTTAACGCGTTATACACATACCCTCTCGGGCCAATGTATTTTGATAACACCCCGCATATGGTAACTCGATCCTGCCGAATAGCGTGCCAATTTCACAATTGTGTAACGTGTAAAATGTATTTTGTTTCTCTGTATTATTTCCTGTGCGGCAATCATTGTGTGTATTTAACTGAGATGATCCAATGTATGATCGAAAGTTTTATTCAAATATGACTGACTACTAGTGCTAACCCGTCCGCCTCCGCTGGAACGATTGCATGGTCAAGTGGTGGTGTAAGCCAGTGATAGGCAATTAGGGGAATGATAACCCGTTTCTACCCGTGGCACACCCGGTTGTACCTATAATACGTTTTTGTACCGTCATACACCCGAGGTATCCGTCCAAATACCGACGGTGCCCGACATACACCGCTGGTACTCGTTGTGCCCATGTGGGAACACGTGATAAACCCGTTATAGCCGTTATTCACGCATTAATACCTGTGGTACGCCACGGCACCCGTTATAAACCCATCAAACCTCGTGAAAACTCAACCCGGCTTAGCATATATATATAATTTTTTAAATCTGGGAACGCAGATCCTTATAAATAAAGGGATCACTGTTCCGCACGACGTGACGTCACCCACTCCATACACCCTTCCCACTCAGTCATCCATGTCATTAAACTAATTTACCTGGTATCATCACTGGATGTGGTCCCCACAGTCCACACCAAAAGATCACGTGCACCCCCCCCCCCCCTCCCCCCCCCCCTTCCCCCACATCCATACCAACAATGCATGCATGCTTAGATAAATTGTCAAATTGGTCAAACTAGTATGTTTCCGGTCTGAGAGCTGGCTGTGTGAGTTTAGCTACTTCTCGTCTGAGAGCTGGCTGTGTGAGTTTAGCTATTTATCGTCTGAGAGCTGGCTGTGTGTGTTTAGTCTCGTCTGAGAGCTGGATGTGTGAGTTTACCTACTTCTCGTCTGAGAGCCTGACTGTTTGAGTTTAGCTACTTCTCGTCTGAGAGATGGCTGTGTGAGTTTAGCTACTTCTCGTCGACTGAGCTGATGTGTGATTTTAGCTACTTCTCGTCTGAGACCAGGCTGTTGAGTTTAGCTCTCTCGATGAGAGCTGGGCTGTGTGAGTTGCTACTTCTCGTCTGAGAGCTGGCTGTGTGAGGTTTCGCTACTTTCTCGTCTGAGAGCTGGCTGTGTGAGTTTAGCTACTCTCGTCTGAGAGCTGGCTGTGTGAGTTTAACTACTTCTCGTCTGAGAGCTGGCTGTGTGAGTTTAGCTACTTCTCGTCTGAAAGCTGGCTGTGTGAGTTTTCGCTACTTCTCGTCTGATAGCTGGCTGTGTGAGTTTAGCTACTTCTCGACTGAAGCTGGCTTGTGTGAGTTTAGCTACTTCTCGTCTGAGATGGCTGTGTGAGTTTTAGAGCTACTTCTCTCCGATAGCTGGCTGTGTGAGTTTAGCTACTTCTCGTCTGAGAGCTGGCTGTGTGAGTTTAGCTACTTCTCGTCTGAGAGCTGGCTGTGTGAGTTTAGCTACTTTTCGTCTGAGAGCTGGCTGTGTGAGTTCTACGCTACTTCTCGTCTGAGAGCTGGTTGTGTGAGTTTAGCTACTTCTCGTCTGAGAGCTGTCTGTGTGATTTTCGCTACCTTCTCGTCTGAGAGCTGGCTGTGTGAGTTTAGCTACTTTCTCGTCTGAGAGCTGGCTGTGTGAGTTTAGCTACTTCTCGTCTGAGAGCTGGCTGTGTGAGTTTAGCTACTTCTCGTGCTGAGAGCTGGCTGTGTGATTTTAGCTAGCAGCGCAGCTGTGGATCTCTCGGGCCGGGTCGCGGCGGGCTGCATGTGGGTCTGACGGGTGCGTTACCCTTCACCGCTGTATCTATTGTGCAGGTGGTACTGCACGCTGTCGGCACCGTCCAAGGCAGGGAACAGATCAACCAGGTGCTGAGGATGCCTCGTGTTGTGCATAAGAGCAGAGGGATATCTGCATTTTCACAGCAACTGTCATTCATATACACTGATCCGCCACAGTGGAAGCAAAGAAGCACGTGAACACTGATAACGACATGCTAGATAATTATGATTCGACCAATGTTGTGACACCGGCGTGTGGTATGAATTACTAGTACCATTGTGTAACTCATAATCAAATCGGGCGGTAATAACCGGTAATAACCGGTGGCGTAACAGGTGACGCTCCACCAGCCGAATAACCCCGCGCCGCGCACTCCAGTCTCCACGGCCGGGACCCGCGTGACCTCTGAGCCGCGGCTGAACATGCCCCCGGGGGCCTGACGCTGACCTCTGGCCGGCGGCACGGGGGTCGCCGGGAGTTCCCCGGACACGTCCTGGTTGATGACCCGGTCAAAAGAGAAACGAGCCAGGAAGGCACTGTATGTAGTAGGTGCTTCCCGCTGGTATTGCAGTGCTAACTGAGGCGGCAAACAGTGTCATGGTGTCACCGGCAGACGGTCTCCCGCAGTTTGGCGCCGTCACGGCCGGGGTCAGGTCTGATCACGCCGGGTCTGGTCTGGACCAGTCAGTTGAAGCCGGTCAGCCGTGTCACCCTCGGGTCAGACATTGGTCACAGAGGGGTCACATGTGAGACCTCTCTGTGAGAGGCTCACGTGAGGACACAGAATGGTCACGAGGGTCACAGAGAGGTCACAGAGGTCACAGAGTGGTCACAGAGAGGTCACAGAGCAGTCACAGAGAAGTCATAGAGGGTCACAGAGAGGTCACAGAGGTCACAGAGGTCACAGAGAGGTCACATAGAGGTCACAGAGAGGGCACAGAGAGGTCACAGAGAGGTCACAGAGAGATCACAGAGAGGTCGCAGGTCACAGAGTGGTCACAGAGAGGTCACAGAGAGGTCACAGAGAAGTCACAGAGAGGTCACAGAGGTCACAGAGTGGTCACAGAGAGGTCAGAGAGAGGTCACAGACCTCACAGAGAGGTCACAGAGGGGTTACAGAGAGGTCACATAGTCTTCAGCCCGCCGCCGCTGCGCTGCCGCGACTCGGCCAAGAAAGAGGCAGGAATGGAAGAAGGGGACTTTCTACAGTTAGTTTGGGAGGAAGATCACTTAGACCCGCCTTTCCGAAGGCTTGCAAACATATGCTTGTAGAACCACATTGCAACGAATATATTACAATTAAAATAAGCCTCACAGCCGTTCCTGACCACGCAGCTTTCCAGCAACTCTTGAATATAGGCGCGCCAGGGCGCCGTCACGGACGTACGGCCAACAGGACCAACCAGTGGGCCGAAATTGGCCGCTTCCGTGTCATTGCGGCCGTGCGGGATGGCGACACCGTGCACCTGGACCGAGCAGATCCAGCGAAATCGTGTACAGTTCGAGCTTGGAGACAATGTGCACAATCGCACCGTGGTTCGACAACATGATGGCCAGCACGGGCATCGCGAAACTTTTACCTGATAAAAACATGCAACTTCGGTACGACTTTATATGCGTAACTCGTAAGTGTCCTGAGTCATGCATGGTTAAGTCGCGCAGTTACAATATTTGGGTTGTGTCTGACTTAAGTATAATAACTGCACTATCTGCGAGTTGCACATCTCGGTGGCGTCTTAATTAGCTCCTGCTGCAATTTAGGAATTTGCATATTATCAGGGCACAATATCACGAACAAGAAACACATGGTACATATGTGTATGCCATGTCTTTCGTGAAAACACCTGCCACGTGTGTTTCACGAAACACATGGTTATAACTCATACTTACGAACTTCTATTAAACCATGTTCAAATTTCGCCTTCCATGCGATGATTGTGCGGAGTTGATCTGATAGTTGAGCTGCCCAAGTTGTTGAGAACATGCCCACTGCACCACGGTATCAAAACTGGCCGCTAGTTTGCTCCGGGGTGCGATTTGCCAGCTGCTCGCCGCGCAGTCGAGGTCGCGGTACTGCCGGCGGCGGCGGGGCGGCGGCTCGGCTCGGTCTCGTTAGCTGGGGGCAGCGCGGCCACGGCCAGCTGACGCGGATCCGTGCTGCGCTGGCCGGGTGGTCCCGCTCCCCCGCTCCCCGCTCCACGCTCCCCACGCTCCACGCTCCACGCTCCACGCCAGCCTTGATCCACACGCGTGTGGAGCCGAGTGATACGCCTACCGCAGCCGCCCGAGCCGCTCCCGGACAGCCGAGTTCTCTACGGCCGGAGGAGAGGCCCGAGCGGGACGGACGGCCACGGCCACACGGTCACTGGTGCCGGCCAGATGCTGGATTGGTTTAGTGGGTGCCGAGCAATTGGTCCCACCACCCAGCGTGGCACTCAATCTGGTGTGTGTTACCTGATGCTTAATGCTGTTGCCATTTCAGAGCTACTGAATCAACTAAGGACAGTTGTACTACTTGTGACCGACGGTTCAAGGTAGAAGAAAACTCACACAGCGAGGTTTCCTAGTCATGTCGCAGTTGAAAAGGCCCAGTTAAACCGCAACACTCTTGTGGTAGGATTGCAGCGATAAACATATGGCGTTGTACAGTCTGGGTCAATATCTAAGAAAATATCCTTGAAGCTTTCACGAGGGCTGCTCAACATAATTAACCCATGTGGCACGAACGTTCATCATCTCTTCATCACATTGCATGAAGGGCTGTGGCACAGCGCCGCGGCTCGGAGCTCCCTCAGGATTCACAGCGCCGCGGCTCGGAGCTCCCTCAGGATTCACAGCGCCGCGGCTCGGAGCTCCCCTCAGGATTCACAGCGCCGCGGCTCGGAGCTCCCTCAGGATTCACAGCGCCGCGGCTCGGAGCTCCCTCAGGATTCACAGCGCCGCGGCTCGGAGCTCCCTCAGGATGCACAGCGCCGCGGCTCGGAGCTCCCTCAGGATGCACAGCGCCGCGGCCTCGGAGCTCCCTCAGGATTCACAGCGCCGCGGCTCGGAGCTCCCTCAGGATTTCACAGCGCCGCGGCTCGGAGCTCCCTCGGGATTCACAGCGCGCGGCTCGGAGCTCCCTCAGGATTCACAGCGCCGCGGCTCGGAGCTCCCTCAGGATTCACAGCGCCGCGGCTTCGGAGCTCCCTCAGGATTCATAGCGCCGCGGCTCAGAGCTCCCTCAGGATTCACAGCGCCGCGGCTCGGAGCTCCCTCAGGATTCACAGCGCCGCGGCTCGGAGCTCCCTCAGGATTCACAGCGCCGCGGCTCTCGGAGCTCCCTCAGGATTCACAGCGCCGCGGCTCGGAGCTCCCTCAGGATTCACAGCGCCGCGGCTCAGAGCTCCCTCAGGATTCACAGCGCCGCGGCTCGGCGCTCCCTCAGGATTCACAGCGCCGCGGCTCGGAGCTCCCTCAGGATTCACAGCGCCGCGGCTCGGAGCTCCCTCAGGATTCACAGCGCCGCGGCTCGGAGCTCCCTCAGGATTCACAGCGCCCGCGGCTCGGAGCTCCCTCAGGATTCACAGCGCCGCGGCTCGGGGCTCCCTCAGGATTCACAGCGCCGCGGCTCGGAGCTCCCTCAGGATTCACAGCGCCCGCGGCTCGGAGCTCCCTCAGGATTCACAGCGCCGCGGCTCGGAGCTCCTTTCCAGGGGATTCACAGCGCCGCGGCTCGGAGCTCCCTCAGGATTCCACAGCGCCGCGGCCTCGGAGCTCCCTCAGGATTCACAGCGCCGCGGCTCGGAGCTCCCTCAGGATTCACAGCGCCGCGGCTCGGAGCTCCCTCAGGATTAACTGAGCCGCGGCCTCGGAGCTCCCTCAGGATTCACAGCGCCGCGGCTCGGAGCTCCCTCAGGATTCACAGCGCCGCGGCTCGGAGCTCCCTCAGGATTCACAGCGCCGCGGCTCGGAGCTCCCTCAGGATTCACAGCGCCGCGGCTCGGAGCTCCCTCAGGATTCAACCAAGCGCCGCGGCTCGGAGCTCCCTCAGGATTCACAGCGGCCGCGGCTCGGAGCTCCCTCAGGATTCACAGCGACGCGGCTCGGAGCTCCCTCAGGATTCACAGCGCCGCGGCTCGGAGCTCCTCAGGATTCACAGCGCCGCGGCTCAGAGCTCCCTCAGGATTCACAGCGCCGCGGCTCGGAGCTCCCCTCAGGATTCACAGCGCCGCGGCTCGGAGCTCCCTCAGGATTAACTGAGCCGCGGCTCGGAGCTCCCCTCAGGATTCACAGCGCCGCGGCTCAGAGCTCCCTCAAGCCACCGGCCGATTAATATAGTTTTCCCAGTAACCAATGTATCGCTGGAACTTTCCAGAAGACGAAAAAATCAAGTGGATGTTGCCATACCAGTTGGTTCAAAGTCGGAAAATGCCTTAATATCACAACATGGAGCAACCTTGAGGCTGAAAAAGTTGGCGAGGCTACGTGCAGATCGGTGTTGCATGGCCCCGCTACTTCAGTAGGAGACTCTGCCCGCTGAGCCAGTGTGTTGGCTCTGTAGTCGCTACCCGCCCCGAGTATGGCATCGTAGCCTCTACCCCGCCCCGAGTCTGGCAACGTAGCCGCTCGGCAGACCGGGCAGTCGCGCTGAGCCAGTGTGTTCGCTCTGTAGTCGCCACCCACCCCGAGTCTGGCATCGTAGCCGCTCGGCAGACCGGGCAGTCTCGCTGAGCCAGTGTGTTCGCTCTGTAGTCGCCACCCACCCCGAGTCTGGCATCGTAGCCGCTCGGCAGACCGGGCAGTCTCGCTGAGCCAGTGTGTTCGCTCTGTAGTCGCCACCCACCCCGAGTCTAGCATCGTAGCCGCTCGGCAGACCGGGCAGTCTCGCTGAGCCAGTGTGTTCGCTCTGTAGTCGCCACCCACCCCGAGTCTGGCATCGTAGCCGCTCGGCAGACCGGGCAGTCTCGCTGAGCCAGTGTGTTCGCTCTGTAGTCGCCACCCACCCCGAGTCTGGCATCGTAGCCGCTCGGCAGACCGGGGCAGTCTCGCTGAGCCAGTGTGTTCGCTCTGTAGTCGCCACCCGCCCCGAGTCTGGCATCGTAGCCGCTCGGCAGACCGGGCAGTCTCGCAGTGAAAGTGTGTTGCTCCGGCCGCGGTCAGCGCGCCCCGCCCCAGCGGCGGCCCGGTCACAGCTCCGTACCTCCCTGCCCCCCCCCCCCCCCCCCCCCCCCCTGCCGGTGTCTGCACACTACGGGTTAGCTTTACAGGCTGTCAGCACGATACAGCTCATGCTACAGAACTCCCTGATATGAACTTTCAGTTTCGAAAACTAGCACCAATTTTTAGAGTAATGAAATAATGCTGTTCCGACAATCAAGCCAATAGCCAATAAATAGGTATAGGAATGGAACCGGATATAAATATTTATTCTGGGAAGTTGGACAGTTGAAGATCATCTTGTCATAACTCGGTAATTACTTGACCTTATAAACTAAAATTTCACATGGGTTACTCGATCGCCTCGATCGCCACTACCACACTGTGACAACATCACTGAAAGAGCTCGTGATCCGCCAGATCTGAGGACATTCGCCCGGCAGCACGCGACCGATCTGGAGACTTTCCGTCGTCGACAGAGGTAAACGCCCGCGCGTGACTTCCGCGTCGAAGGGAGCGGCGCGGGTTAGCGTCTCGTGCCGCCTACCGTCGGCGCTCTGCCGCTCTCCTGGTCCTGTCATCGTGATGACGCGAATATGGAGAACGGGAGAGGGCGAGGGCGACCGAATGTCGCGTCATGTCCCACATGTGGTTAGTGCTGTGTTGAGAAACAACCAAATAGACTCTGATTGTATATATGATTGAGAATAGGCTATAACTCTACACCGTATTACGTAATGAACAAGCCGCGCCACTTCTATCACTCCACAGCACTCGGAAGCAGGAGCATGAACGCCCATTATACTGTATTGTCCGGCGCGAACCGGCAGCGCACCAAGCCGAGCTCCCTTGAGAAACAGACAGAGGATAGCTGAAAATTGCAGTCCTTGGTGCGCTAACCAGCGTGTCAAAAGCGATAGGTGGACGAAATGGCAGCCCTCCTCAGTGGTTAGCACAGTAAGCGGTCATCACTACCCGCACACTCACGCACGTGGGAACGCACCAGGCTGCGTATCGGCCAGCCCGGGCAGGTACTTGACCTGTGCGTGTGAAAAGGAGCTATCTATCTACCGCATACGCATACACACAAGTACCGACATCAAACGGGAGTCCCGGTGGCCTGTCATCGCAACGGTGGGCCCTCCTTCTGGATGGAAAACAGCACCAGGTAATGAATACAGTCATCCCAGAGAGCTCCACTCCTGTTACAAACAAACCACAATCCTGCCGACATGAAGCTGTGACGTCACGCTCCGCTCCGGGACGGGGTGCTTCACCACTGCGGCTGGAGCTGCTTCAGCCGGCCCGGTCGGCCACACGGGGGGCATAGTCGGCCGGTCACCGGTCGCCGGTCGCCGGTCGCCGGTCGCCGGTCGCCGGTCACCGGTCACCGGTCACCGGTCACCGGTCACCGGTCACCGGTCACCGGTCACCGGTCACCGGTCATCGGTCATCGGTCATCGGTCACCGGTCATCGGTCATCGGTCATCGGTCACCGGTCACCGGTCACCGGTCACCGGTCACCGGTCACCGGTTACCGGTCACCGGTCACCGGTCACCGGTCACCGGCCACCGGTCACCGGTCACCGGTCACCGGTCACCGGTCACCGGTCACCGGTCACCGGTCACCGGTCACCGGTCACCGGTCACCGGTCACCGGGCCTCAGTCACTGTTCATCTCTGACCGTCCGCCCCACATGACCTGGCACTGCGGCTGGATCAGAAGTCAGACCAGAATCAGAAGTCAGGCCGGGAGCTGGGCTAGGAGACTTGCATGGACTGCGTCCACCAGGCCGGCGGTGCCGGCGGTGCCGAGACCAGCGCCTTGCTCGCTCGCAGAAACCGCCTCTCCTCCGCCAGGAGTCCCTCACTCCCGCAGCGCCGCCAGCCTGTCGACACAGGGGACAAACATCCGCACGTCATCACCACATCATCACCACATCATCACCATCAATGTCAGCTCAGATGACACCAGCCGGGAACACAATGACGAAGATGTATTCTGAATAACCTATGAATAACTTAACATCGTGCAATGAACATCGAGGCGAAATAGAAAGTCCGGGGCGGAGTATGAGTGCATACTATGAAAATGTAATACTATGAAAGATTGCTTTATTCACGACCAAAAACATCGATGTTCCGTGGCAAGTTTCTCATTTTTTCCGAGCACTGTTTCAATTTTTGTATTTTGGATGCTGGGTATTATAGTGTTGACCTTTCGTGAGTCAATCAAGCGGAGTTCAGTGCATACAATAAAACACAATAAATGCAACATAGGAGGCATCCCCAGCCATCCGCATCGTAGACTCCGGCGGCTTCTGGCTCAACCTCGGCTGCTACTGACCGCGGCACGTGCCATCCCTCCCTCTCCTCCCCGCCCCGCCCGCCGGCCGGGGCGAGGGGTCCCGCGGGTCGCCGCCGCTGCGTCTCTTTCATCACAAACGCGCTGCATTGGCCCGTTATTACAGGACCGACGCATACGCCCACATACATCCACATCAGCAATAACAGTACAACAGCGCCAGCTGCACTCCACACAGGAGGGTCACACAAATTACAGCCGGACGGACCCTGAGCGGCGCGGCAGCACGTCGATTCCGTGACGGAAATGCTGGGAAGCCAAGGAGACATGAAGATGGGCGGATCGACAGCGCCATGGACAGCGGGACCAGTGAAGCAGGGCCGGGTTGAGGCCGAGGCTGTGGAGGGCGAGATGGGCGCCGGGTGAGTAGCGCTCATCGTAACGGCAGACTTTCCCTCTCATACCTACACGGTGCTGTCCCGGCGGCAGCGCGCCAGCCCATCTCGGACCACTCCGGAGCAGCCTCCGCAGCGACGGAAGCCGGGAGAGAGTTCACCAATTAACGCTCCTTTCGAGGCTCTGAGCTGCCTTCGACGGCTTTTTTGGAGTTTATGGTTAACCGCGAGCCCGTTGAACGGTAGTTCAGGGTTTTTCGGCCGGCCAGTGGCTCGTAGCGAACCACTGGACGCCGTAACAGCTGGGTGGCGTGTTATATAACATCGCAAAACGCGGCACGGCCAGGTCAGGGACAAAAACACGCCGTCCAGGTCATGTAGGCCAAGCTAGCCGGCAGGCCGGGCGGGTGGGAGGGACGGGGACGGAGGGGTGCTGGAAGGGGCGGGGAACAGGCCCGGATCACGTCCTCAGATCTGGGAGGGACGGGAAGGAGGGGTACTGGGAGGGGCGGGGAGGAGGGGTGCTGGGAGGTGCTGGGAGGAGGGGTGCTGGGAGGGACGGGGGATGAGGGGTGCTGGGAGGGACGGGAAGGAGGGGTGCTGGGAGGGGACGGGGAGGAGGGGTGCTGGGAGGGGACGGGGAGGGGTGCAGGGAGGGCGGGGAGGAGGGGTGCTGGGAGGGCGGGGAGGAGGGGTGCTGGGAGGGCAGGGAGGAGGGGTGCTGGGAGGGGACGGGGAGGAGGGGTGCTGGGAGGGACGGGGGGAGGAGGGGTGCTGGGAGGGACGGGAAGGAGGGGTGCTGGGAGGGGACGGGGAGGAGGGGTGCAGGGAGGGCGGGGAGGAGGGGTGCTGGGAGGGCGGGGAGGAGGGGTGCTGGGAGGGCGGGGAGGAGGGGTGCTGGGAGGGCGGAGAGGAGGAGTGCTGGGAGGGCGGGGAGGAGGGGTGCTGGGAGGGCGGGGAGGAGGGGTGCTGGGAGGGACGGGGGATGAGGGGTGCTGGGAGGGACGGGGGATGAGGGGTGCTGGGAGGGACAGGGGAGGAGGGGTGCTGGGAGGAGCGGGGAGGAGGGGTGCTGGGAGGGACGGGGGAGGAGGGGTGCTGGGAGGGACGGGGAGGAGGGGTGCTGGGAGGGGCGGGGGAGGAGGGGTGCTGGAAGGGACGGGGGATGAGGGGTGCTGGAAGGGACGGGGGAGGTGGGGTGCTGGGAGGGACGGGGGAGGAGGGGTGCTGGGAGGAGTGTTGGGAGGGACGGGGGATGAGGGGTGCTGGAAGGGACGGGGGAGGAGGGGTGCTGGGAGGGACGGGGGAGGAGGGGTGCTGGGAGGAGTGCTGGGAGGGACGGGGGAGGAGGGGTGCTGGGAGGGGCGGGGGAGGAGGGGTGCTGGGAGGGACGGGGGAGGAGGGGTGCTGGGAGGGACGGGGAGGAGGGGTGCTGGGAGGGACGGGGGAGGAGGGGTGCTTGGAGGGACGGGGGAGGAGGGGTGCTGGGAGGGGCGGGGAGGAGGGGCGCTGGGAGGGACGGGGAGGAGGGGTGCTGGGAGGGGCGGGGAGGAGGTGTGCTGGGAGGGACGGGGAGGAGGGGTGCTGGGAGGGGCGGGGAGGAGGGGTGCTGGGAGGGACGGGAAGGAGGGGTGCTGGGAGGGACGGGGGAGGAGGGGCGGGGAGGGACGGGGGAGAGTAAGGTGAGGTGTAAGCTGAGTAAGTAACAGTAAAGTGTGTGTGACGGGGGACAGGCCCGGGTTACGTGTCCTCGGGGCGGAGGACAGCACTACACGATCGAACGCACGGCTACAGCGCGGCTCCATTGCCGGCCGCCGGCCTGTTTACAGTACGGCCACTGGTCACAGTCACTGCAGCACGCCACACGTCCGACCCGGCAGCGACTGAGCCGCCGACGACGACTGGGGCGGGCTCTCAGGACGAGGTGTGGAGTGACACGTCAAGAGACGCGGCGAGGATCAGCAAGGCCAGTTTCCGGGGTGGCTGTTGTTACCTGTCCGGCATGGTTTGTTTTCGGACGCCCGATGACCCGATGTCAATGTAACCCAAAGGCCTATCTCAGACAGATCATTGCGTACTTTGGCAGAGACAATACGCAATACTGACAGTCGAGAAAAACTCGCCGCAGCGTTGACCGCAGCACGGCCGCGTTATCTGATCCGGCCGCAGAAATAACGAGCTTCAGTGCTGGAGCAGGAGCCCCTCGGGCGAGTCCGAGTCCCAGTGATGGACAACTTTTCAGTCAAACCGGTGGCAAATTCAACGGTAATTCCTCGAGCATGCACCGACAGCTCCGATGAAGTCAGAATCAACCCACCAGTTCAGAGGAGGCCGACTCGCCCGCGGCGGACTCGCAACGGTGCCAGCCATGGAGCGATCGTTTTGTTCTCAGTATGATCGTCACATTCACTTCCCGGTCACTGGCTGCTGTGACCTGAGTTGTCGGCGGCAGACGCGAACTCACGAGTTCCGCTTTAGCATGGCCTTGTACTAACCTGTGCCGCTGAATTCCTGTATAGTAATTAGGCCAGAGTCCTGCGCTAGAGTGTTTGCTGTCGGCTGTCGCCCCCAGGGCCCGATTAGGCGATTCATGCTCAACGGCAAGACTCGGCAGCGAACGCTTGTCGAGCCATAAACGAAGGCATGGTCCTGTTCGATTACAGGACGGCCATGTCCCCGGTGGCCAATGTCATCGACTATATGCCATCCTAAAAAAGCCATTGATATGGACCCTAAGTACAAAAAATGCTTAAGCATACACAAAGAGTATGTATGCGGCATTCAAGAAGTGGATATCGTAACGAAAATTGGGCGATGGTTTAGAACAGGTAAATGATAAATTAACCATTGAAATAAGTCCGATGACGTCTCCAAATGCTGATAAAAAGAGACAACGCTTCTATCTTCGTAAGCTGATAGCCATAACGAAAAGGAAACGAAAATTTTAATATGAAATGTCATAACCAGCTGGGGCCAGCTGATAAATCAGCTGATTCTAGATGAAGCCGAAACAGACCGAAAACCGAGAAAGGGAGCCGGAAGCCAGCACGCGTCTCGACGTGCGGCACCGATACACGCAAACTGCCCATCAGGCGTCCAGCGCTAACGTGGACTGGAGAAAGGAACGGCACTCCGGCCACGCCACCACACACGCACGAGAAACGAGACAACGCAACAGGATCGAGAGACGCTCCTATCTTGGTCACGCGCTCCATCGCCCTAGTGGCTGAGAGGCCGTCAAAGACAGGCGTGATATGGCATCAGGCGACTGTGAGCCATAAACGGGTATCAATAAGGCCAGAAAACGCTAATTTGGGCGCGCTCCTATCACACTGCACGGTCACGATAGGATCTCTCGCTTCAGCGGAAGTGATCGAGGACCCGCTGTCCGCCATGACTGTGTTTCTCCTCCACACTCCACAACACGTCTGCACCCCTGATGGCCGCGTCCATCAGCCGCTGGTACGATACATTAACCGCGCACACACACACACACACACACACTTCCATTCAGCGTACCACACCACCTTTCCAGGCACTGTTCTGTTTATCCGTGTGTTGCAATATGGGCGTGCAAGACGGAAATTTCGGACGACTATGGTGCCAGAGACAACCGGTAAGGCTGCGAAGTTTCGAGAATATGCTGGAGCTGGAAGAAGCGTCGTTGCATCTGAAGGGAGTCGCCAACGTTTCATGGAAAAGCTACAGCCGACGCTAAGCACCCCAGCGCCATCTATTCACAGCGACACAGCGTGTAGATTCATGAGTGAAAAGATGGCGCCACAGTCCTCCAGTCAACGTTACGTCTTACAGTCGCACATCTTCGTCTTGCCGAAAAGGTGTGTGGTGATGGTCGAATTTCGTTATCAAATTAATATAAATCGAATTTGGTACACCTTGATGGTATATTTGTAATCATACACGAATAGCCCAGAGAATATCCACCAATGGTCGATTGAACTGATAGTTAAAAAAATAAATACATCGAATATGAATACTGACCGTGAAAGGAACGGTGATTCATTGAACAGTGAGCAACTGTTTTCTCCACCGGACACTTCTACAGGAAGAAAAGGGCCAACTTTCTTCCAGTTAAGTGATTTTTCAGTCCAATTAATGGTGCATGACATGCATATCTTACATGATAACCACAAGTTATATCAAGTCAGATTAGTAATGTGTTTTATCCATGACAGATGGAGTAAGTGATGAGAATAACCTAAAATCAGATGTATGGCAAAGCTTTCGGTATATTAATACCCTGATCACTGCACTGCGACGAAGAAGTTCTTCGTCGCAGTGCAGTGATCAAGGTATTAATATACCGAAAGCTTTGCCATACATCTGCTTTTGGGTGATTTTCATCACTTACTTCATCAGATTAGTAAAATTCCACCTCTCACTGCCCACTGCCCACCAGAATCGAGCATTTTGAGAATGTCAGCAAAACTACTTTAAAAAAATGCATGTAACCCAATGCAAAATGGAAGTCAACTTCGAGGAGACTCTGCGCCCTCCCGGTCTAAAGTCACACCCGCGAGATGTCACTGCCGTCTACCACGCCCTGCTGTAACGTTACACCGTCGGCCAGGCAACGACCTTTTAAACCAGGGCCGTCACACAGACCAGTGCCCGTGCCGGACCGGTACCTCACAGTGGACCAATGGAACTCAGTCACTCCGTGTTTGCTGGTAACTCGTATGGTAACTCTGGTGACTCTTGTCGCATAATACTCGAGTTCGGACTGGCGAGCGTGAGCGCCAGATGTAGAGAATGACGAAAACTTCTGTAAATTACTACGGAAGCTATGTGAGAATACTCGCGTCGATTCCATCGCCCCTGGCGGCTGTGGCATTACCTCCTGGACAGCACGTCCTCCTGCTTGGCGCTCCGCTCCCCAACCGAGGAGGTGGGCACGGAGACGTCGTTCAGCTGGCCCGACATCTCCAGTCCGGCCTCGTCCGCCACCTGCGCCACACAGACAGACACACAGACAGACACGGCGTCAGTCACACAGCGGCACACAGACAGACACGGCGTCAGTCACACAGACAGACACGGCGGCAGTCACACAGCGGCACACAGACAGACACGGCGTCAGTCACACAGACAGACACGGCGGCAGTCACACAGCGGCACACAGACAGACACGGCGTCAGTCGCACAGACAGACACGGCGTCAGTCGCACAGACAGACACGGCGTCAGTCAC
Source organism: Chirona hameri (assembly GCA_036785665.1). Taxonomy (NCBI): domain Eukaryota; kingdom Metazoa; phylum Arthropoda; class Thecostraca; order Balanomorpha; family Balanidae; genus Chirona; species Chirona hameri. The sequence continues at coordinate 17,934 of JAXIVJ010000831.1, forward strand.
ACAGCGACACACAGACATACACGGCGTCAGTCACACAGCGGCACACAGACAGACACGGCGTCGGTCACACAGTGAAACACAGACAGACACGGCGTCAGTCACACAGCGACACACAGACAGACACACAGACAAGCACGGCGTCAGTCACACAGACAGACACGGCGTCCGTCACACAGCGACACACAGACAGACACGGCGTCAGTCACACAGCGACACACATACAGACACGGCGTCAGTCACACAGCGACACACAGACAGACACGGCGTCGGTCACACAGCGACACACAGACAGACACGGCGTCAGTCACACAGCGACACACAGACAGACACGGCGTCGGTCACACAGCGACACACAGACAGACACGGCGTCAGTCACACAGCGACACACAGACAGACACGGCGTCAGTCACACAGCGACACACAGACAGACACACAGACAAGCACGGCGTCAGTCACACAGACAGACACGGCGTCAGTCACACAGCGACACACATACAGACACGGCGTCAGTCACACAGCGACACACAGACAGACACGGCGTCGGTCACACAGCGACACACAGACAGACACGGCGTCAGTCACACAGCGACACACAGACAGACACACAGACAAGCACGGCGTCAGTCACACAGACAGACACAGCGTCAGTCGCACAGCGACACACAGACAGACACGGCGTCAGTCACACAGCGACACACACACAGTGACAAGCACGGCGTCAGTCACACAGTGACAAGCACGGCGTCAGTCACACAGACAGACACGGCGTCGGTCACACAGCGACACACAGACAGACACGGCGTCAGTCACACAGCGACACACAGACATACACGGCGTCAGTCACACAGCGACATACAGACAGACACGGCGTCGGTCACACAGCGACACACAGACAGACACGGCGTCAGTCACACAGCGACACACAGACAGACACGGCGTCAGTCACACAGCGACACACATACAGACACGGCGTCAGTCACACAGCGACACACAGACAGACACGGCGTCGGTCACACAGCGACACACAGACAGACACGGAGTCAGTCACACATCGACACACAGACAGACACACAGACAAGCACGGCGTCAGTCACACACACAGACACGGCGTCAGTAACACAGCGACACACAGACAGACACGGCGTCAGTCACACAGCGACACACAGACATACACGGCGTCAGTCACACAGCGACATACATACATACACGGCGTCAGTCACACAGCGACATACAGACAGACACGGCGTCAGTCACACAACGGCACACAGACAGACACGGCGTCAGTCACACAGTGACACACAGACATACACGGCGTCAGTCACACAGCGGCACACAGACAGACACGGCGTCAGTCACACAGACAGACACGGCGTCAGTCACACAGCGACACACATACAGACACGGCGTCAGTCACACAGCGACACACAGACATACACGGCGTCAGTCACCCAGACAGACACGGCGTCAGTCACACAGCGACACACATACAGACACGGCGTCAGTCACACAGCGACACACAGACAGACACGGCGTCAGTCACACAGCGACACACAGACAGACACACAGACAAGCACGGCGTCAGTCACACAGACAGACACGGCGTCAGTAACACAGCGGCACACAGACATACACGGCGTCAGTCACACAGCGACATACAGACAGACACGGCGTCAGTCACACAGCGACACACAGACAGACACGGCGTCAGTCACACAGCGACACACAGACAGACACGGCGTCAGTCACACAGCGACACACAGACAGACATGGTGTCAGTCACCCAGACAGACACGGGGTCGGCGGGGCAGTTTCTGAGGGCCCGAGCGCGACAGTCGGCAGCAGCCGCCGGGGTAGTGCTGACGGCGACATGACCCGCATGACCCGCGGTCCTGTCCCGGCGACCATGACACGTCCTCCAGAGACAGAACAATGACCCGCGGTCCTGTCCCGGCGACCATGACACGTCCTCCAGAGACGGAACACATCAGCTCTGCATTGCACCGTGAAGCGTACACGAGTCTAGTGTTCGATATATCCAACGATACGTCGTCATCAAGTCGTGGTGAGTTGATGAGTGACGTTGTTGAAGTTAATATGACGTGAAGAGATGCGAGTCGCGAAAACAGTCGAGACAAACGACGCGCCGCACGGTATCCGCCCGGAAGGTGACCAATCACTCAGCTGGGCGGTTGGACGGTCGGATGTGGGGGGGGGGGGGGTGACACTGACCCCGGTCGGGTGTTGTGAGGCTGACACTGACCCCGGTCGGGTGTTGTGAGGTTGATACTGACCCCGGTGTTGTGAGGTTGACACTGACCCCGGTCGGGTGTTGTGAGGTTGACACTGACCCCGGTCGGGTGTTGTGAGGTTGACACTGACCCCGGTGTTGTGAGGTTGACACTGACCCCGGCCGGGTGTTGTGAGGTTGACACTGACCCCGGTGTTGTGAGGTTGACACTGACCCCGGTGTTGTGAGGTTGACACTGACCCCGGTCGGGTGTTGTGAGGTTGACACTGACCCCGGTCGGGTGTTGTGAGGTTGACACTGACCCCGGTGTTGTGAGGTTGACACTGACCCCGGTCGGGTGTTGTGAGGTTGACACTGACCCCGGTCGGGTGTTGTGAGGTTGACACTGACCCCGGTCGGGTGTTGTGAGGTTGACACTGACCCCGGTCGGGTGTTGTGAGGTTGACACTGACCCCGGCCGGGTGTTGTGAGGTTGACACTGACCCCGGTGTTGTGAGGTTGACACTGACCCCGGTGTTGTGAGGTTGACACTGACCCCGGTCGGGTGTTGTGAGGTTGACACTGACCCCGGTCGGGTGTTGTGAGGTTGACACTGACCCCGGTCGGGTGTTGTGAGGTTGACACTGACCCCCGGTGTTGTGAGGTTGACACTGACCCCGGTCGGGTGTTGTGAGGTTGACACTGACCCCCGGTGTTGTGAGGTTGACACTGACCCCGGTCGGGTGTTGTGAGGTTGACACTGACCCCGGTGTTGTGAGGTTGACACTGACCCCGGTCGGGTGGTGTGAGGTTGACACTGACCCCGGTCGGGTGTTGTGAGGTTGACACTGACCCCGGTCGGGTGTTGTGAGGTTGACACTGACCCCGGTCGGGTGTTGTGAGGTTGACACTGACCCCGGTCGGGTGTTGTGAGGTTGACACTGACCCCGGTCGGGTGTTGTGAGGTTGACACTGACCCCGGTGTTGTGAGGTTGACACTGACCCCGGTCGGGTGTTGTGAGGTTGACACTGACCCCGGTCGGGTGTTGTGAGGTTGACACTGACCCCGGTCGGGTGTTGTGAGGTTGACACTGACCCCGGTGTTGTGAGGTTGACACTGACCCCGGTGTTGGGGGGTTGACACTGACCCCGGTCGGGTGTTGTGAGGTTGACACTGACCCCGGTGTTGTGAGGTTGACACTGACCCCGGTCGGGTGTTGTGAGGTTGACACTGACCCCGGTGTTGTGAGGTTGACACTGACCCCGGTCGGGTGTTGTGAGGTTGACACTGACCCCGGTGTTGTGAGGTTGACACTGACCCCGGTCGGGTGTTGTGAGGTTGACACTGACCCCGGTCGGGTGTTGTGAGGTTGACACTGACCCCGGTGTTGTGAGGTTGACACTGACCCCGGTCGGGTGTTGTGAGGTTGACACTGACCCCGGTGTTGTGAGGTTGACACTGACCCCGGTCGGGTGTTGTGAGGTTGACACTGACCCCGGTGTTGTGAGGTTGACACTGACCCCGGTGTTGGGGGGTTGACACTGACCCCGGTCGGGTGTTGTGAGGTTGACACTGACCCCGGTGTTGTGAGGTTGACACTGACCCCGGTCGGGTGTTGTGAGGTTGACACTGACCCCGGTGTTGTGAGGTTGACACTGACCCCGGTGTTGGGGGGTTGACACTGGCCCCGGTCGGGTGTTGTGAGGCTGACACTGACCCCGGTCGGGTGTTGTGAGGTTGACACTGACCCCGGTGTTGTGAGGTTGACACTGACCCCGGTGTTGTGAGGTTGACACTGACCCCGGTCGGGTGTTGTGAGGTTGACACTGACCCCGGTGTTGTGAGGTTGACACTGACCCCGGTGTTGGGGGGTTGACACTGACCCCGGTCGGGTGTTGTGAGGTTGACACTGACCCCGGTGTTGTGAGGTTGACACTGACCCCGGTCGGGTGTTGTGAGGTTGACACTGACCCCGGTGTTGTGAGGTTGACACTGACCCCGGTCGGGTGTTGTGAGGTTGACACTGACCCCGGTGTTGTGAGGTTGACACTGACCCCGGTCGGGTGTTGTGAGGTTGACACTGACCCCGGTCGGGTGTTGTGAGGTTGACACTGACCCCGGTGTTGTGAGGTTGACACTGACCCCGGTCGGGTGTTGTGAGGTTGACACTGACCCCGGTCGGGTGTTGTGAGGTTGACACTGACCCCGGTGTTGTGAGGTTGACACTGACCCCGGTCGGGTGGTGTGAGGTTGACACTGACCCCGGTCGGGTGGTGTGAGGTTGACACTGACCCCGGTCGGGTGGTGTGAGGTTGACACTGACCCCGGTCGGGTGTTGTGAGGTTGACACTGACCCCGGTCGGGTGTTGTGAGGTTGACACTGACCCCGGTGTTGTGAGGTTGACACTGACCCCGGTCGGGTGTTGTGAGGTTGACACTGACCCCGGTCGGGTGTTGTGAGGTTGACACTGACCCCGGTCGGGTGATGTGAGGTTGACACTGACCCCGGTCGGGTGTTGTGAGGTTGACACTGACCCCGGTCGGGTGATGTGAGGTTGACACTGACCCCGGTCGGGTGATGTGAGGTTGACACTGACCCCGGTCGGGTGTTGTGAGGTTGACACTGACCCCGGTCGGGTGTTGTGAGGTTGACACTGACCCCGGTCGGGTGTTGTGAGGTTGACACTGATCCCGGTCGGGTGTTGTGAGGTTGACACTGACCCCGGTGTTGTGAGGTTGACACTGACCCCGGTGTTGTGAGGTTGACACTGACCCCGGTGTTGGGGGGTTGACACTGACCCCGGTCGGGTGTTGTGAGGTTGACACTGACCCCGGTGTTGTGAGGTTGACACTGACCCCGGTCGGGTGTTGTGAGGTTGACACTGACCCCGGTCGGGTGTTGTGAGGTTGACACTGACCCCGGTCGGGTGGTGTGAGGTTGACACTGACCCCGGTCGGGTGTTGTGAGGTTGACACTGACCCCGGTCGGGTGTTGTGAGGTTGACACTGACCCCGGTCGGGTGTTGTGAGGTTGACACTGATCCCGGTCGGGTGTTGTGAGGTTGACACTGATCCCGGTCGGGTGTTGAGGTTGACACTGACCCCGGTGTTGTGAGGTTGACACTGACCCCGGTGTTGTGAGGTTGACACTGACCCCGGTCGGGTGTTGTGAGGTTGACACTGACCCCGGTGTTGTGAGGTTGACACTGACCCCGGTCGGGTGGTGTGAGGTTGACACTGACCCCGGTCGGGTGTTGTGAGGTTGACACTGACCCCGGTGTTGTGAGGTTGACACTGACCCCGGTCGGGTGGTGTGAGGTTGACACTGACCCCGGTCGGGTGTTGTGAGGTTGACACTGACCCCGGTGTTGTGAGGTTGACACTGACCCCGGTCGGGTGTTGTGAGGTTGACACTGACCCCGGTCGGGTGTTGTGAGGTTGACACTGACCCCGGTGTTGGGGGTTGATACTGACCTCGGTCGGGTGCTGGGTGTTAGTCGAGTGTTGACTGACCTGCTGGATGAGCGACTCCACCTGGTCCTGCGGGGTGGACGTGGCCGTCGTGCTGCCCATGGCGTCCTCCAGGACCTGTCGGCAGCACAGCACAGCGAGTCACCGAGCAGGTTACTTACACGTTACTTCAGGGTGGCGGCCACAGGACTGAGGGACGGGAGGAGGGGCGGAGAGGGACGGGAGGGGCGGGGAGGAGGGGTGCTGGGAGGAGGGGTGCTGGGAGGAGGGGTGCTGGGAGGGACGGGGGAGGGGTACTGGGAGGGGCGGGGAGAGGGGGACACAGGACACAATACTCGCGACCCGTGTCATGGCTGGGAGGGAAGGTGTTTTTTTTTTCTCACTCAGCGCCGGTCACATCTGGTATCTCGAGCTATCCATATAACAACATAACAACAACAACAACAGCAGCTACTCATATCGCCGTCACAGGTCAGAAACCCACAATACACCCCTGGTTTAGAGACCAAACACTATGATTCTGGTTGTTGGACCAGCTGAACGTCACCGGTGACCAGCTGATCTTTTCCTCAAGACTATCGCGCTAGTCACGTATTACGTGCAGTGTGCATTAAACACGATGCAGCACGGGTAGCGACACCCGACAGGCCACGGACGCGTGTTTGGCAACAGTAATGCAGGACAATACGGCGATCTCCGTCCCCCCCCCCCCCCCCCCCCACCGTACTCCGCAGGCACCGAACTCAAGTCGGACTCGAGGCGGACTCCCCTGATACTCCTCAGTAACTCCGTAACTCAGTAACTCAGTAACGCAGTAACTCAGTAACTCAGTAACTCAGTAACTCCGTAACTCAGTAACTCCGTAACTCAGTAACTCAGTAACTCAGTAACTCCGTAACTCCGTAACTCAGTGACTCCGTAACTCAGTAACTCAGTAACTCAGTAACTCAGTAACTCAGTAACTCAGTAACTCAGTAACTCAGTAACTCAGTAACTCAGTAACTCCGTAACTCAGTAACTCAGTAACTCCGTAACTCAGTAACTCAGTAACTCCGTAATCCCGTAACTCAGTAACTCAGTAACTCAGTAACTCAGTAACTCAGTAACACAGTAACACAGTAACTCAGTAACTCAGTAACTCAGTAACTCAATAGCTCAGTAACTCAGTAACTCAGTAACTCAGTAACTCAGCAACTCAGTAACTCAGTAACTCAGTAACTCAGTAACTCAGTAGATCAGTAGCTCAGTAACTCAGTAACTCAGTAACTCAGTAACTCAGTTACTCAGTAAATCAGTAACTCAGTAACTCAGGGGATGTGAGGGGCCGACAGTCACTGGATCGCGTCTGCTGTAGACTTTAGACTGTCGAGTTACCTCCACTGCGCTGTACCACACCGTGCAGATATCACCGGTGAGCACTGAGCGCGGACAGCGAATCCCCGACCAGACGCCACCACCAATACCAAGTTAAGGCACGTGTTACCTCCGTGAAGTCCCTCCCCGGACATAACCTACTCAACGATGCAGCGTGAGCTTAGATGTGTAAAAACACGGCGTCTTCACGGCACCAACTCTGCGGCTGAGAAACACTCACACTGCTGCGGACGTCCATGTCCTCGAACTGCTTCTCAAACTTGTCCATCACAGAGGAGACCTTCTCCAGGTCCATCGAGTTAAGGGCCTTGTCCAGCGCCTTCACCACACCGTCCATGTTCTTCGTCACCTGTGGCCCATGGTGGGGTGGGGTGGGGGGGGGGGGGGGGGTCAGGGGGCGGCTCGCATTCTGGATACCTCCGCTGCAGACACTCAGCTAACATACTGAACAGGGTGGAACTAGACAGTCGATGAGGGAAACAGACAGAACTTCGACTTACACCTCAAAATGCAACATATCAAACATGATATACCAGCAACCAGGTACAAGATAGAAGTTACTCCAATCAGTGTTTTGCAGACTTTAAAAGCTAGTCGAGCAATTTGTTTAGCGAAATAAACCATCGCTGCTCTGAAAACAAATAATGAGCGTAACAGCCCCACAACACCAAAATAAATCACCCGTAACCACCACCGACAGTAAAGGCTTCAGTCAACTGCATTGGCAAGTCCATAGCACCCTTATGGTCCGTGGCTATAACGGCCGTGTCCCATCGCGGCGGCGGCTACTCACGCCCTGCATGGCCATGGCGCTCTGCGTCCGCGAGGCCACCGCGTCCACCTTGCTGGCCATACGCAGGTAGTTGAGGCTCTCGCTCTTCTTACGGATGGCGTTCTCAGCGTAAATACGCGCACTCTCCACACTACCTTTCTGCAGTGCAGAGGACGGCACAGCGTGTCAGGTGGTGAACATCGATGTGTACACGCTCCATAGTGGCCAAATTCAGAGGGGGAGGGGAGGGATTACAAAAGTATGTCATGTTGCCAGACGTTATATCATGGAATGAGGGGTGTCCAGCTAAAAAACATGAAAATTCGGACTTCATTTTCATGTTTTTAGACCTGGAGACCTCCTTCGTCATATCATTTTTGACCCAACGAACAGTTGTCATCCCTCCATTCCCCCTAAATCTCTGAATGTGGCCATCATGACACGCTCAGTCCAGCCGCGACATTAACCAACTTACCAAAGCAATGACATCGTTTGTTCTATAACTGAAGCTGCCTCGACACAAAAGACCGGCGCCCGGTACACGTCGGCCGCACGGGATTGTACCGACCTGTAAGGCGCGTTTGACCTTGGCCTGCTCCTTCTTCTGGTCCTTCTCGGCGCGTTTCGACATGCGTTCCATCTGTTTTGCGCAGAAGCGCAGCTGGAACATGGTCTCTGGCGGCCGTACGGGGGACACCGGTGAGTCTGAGGCGGCTCTGGCGGCCGTACGGGGGACACCGGTGAGTCTCAGGCGGCGGCCAGCACGGGACGGGGATGAGAGGTGAATGTGACGGTCTGTGTGTTGGTATATAGTATGGAGACGCATACAAAATATCACTGCCAACAACAGAGGTGTTGCAACAAATACATTGCTGGAACTAATGCCCAGAGCCTCAGGAGTCCATCTAAGATGCAGATGTAGGTAGAGGTGGCTGAACTCATGAACTGAGTTGGGTCGGGTGCCATTGAAAGCTTCATTAGTACATGGATATGGTAACTCACACAATTGCATAAGTCATGTTTCCTAATAGGTACTGTGTGTAAAATCAACACCAGGTCATGAGGTTACACATACAGTTCATAATACCAAATCATAACAATTAGCTACATGTGCAAATAGTTTATGACAGATGTAATACAACATTGCAGGACTGTTACACTGAATGATTCTGCCCTGCTAAATTAATATTATCTTTAAGAATTATACTGGTATATAAATAACAAGGTTATTACTATGGTAACTAATTGTATTACATTTAAGGTTATTATTATGGATAAAATGAGAAGGCCTTTCTGATTTACTTTCATATTTTGTTTAATTTATGTTTAATAAACTTGATGATGATGATGATGATGATTCATACAAATAGTAGCTTATGTCCACAGAGTAATCACTGATAATTAACAAAAACAAATATATTAAAGAAAGCAATTCTATATAGCATTTGAATATCATACTCACCAAACATTTTGTCATTCATCTTGAACTCTTTTGCTTGAATCTAGCTCTGAAATAAGGAGATTTTCAGGTTCAAAATGTGTATTATCATTTGCTACATATTGTAAACATACCTACTACACAATACATGCAACATATTATATATTAGATAAACACAGATAAACATATTATATATCAGACAAAATGTCTCTTACATCATTTCATATAAAGATCACTTATTGTCCTCATGTCCTGGCACTTGATAAGATCAGGATCCCACAGGTCAAGTGACTTCCAAAATTCCTTTAAATTATATTAATTGTACAATTTATGAACTGTAGGTACCTGTAGCCTAATGAAATTATGTGAGTTTCAAACTCCTCAGTCAGGCATTGCAGCTGTGGCATGACCTCAAACATTTTTGGAGGTGGGATCACTTGACATGACCTGGTGACCTGACCTGAGTCACACAAAGGACATGAAAGTAGAAAAACACTAGTGCACAAAGCACAACTTTCTCATAGCTTTTATGGTATCAAGTTAAGTCCAGCTCATCTTTATTTTAATTGTACTGTTATCAGCAGATTTGAAAATGGCTCAGTATACATTGAAAGTACAACAATGAGCGCTTCAAACTGATACCTATATAAAAGCATAATGGTTCAGTTAATTATCCCGCCATTGGCTGCGAGGGGGGCGTTTTTCGCCGCCGCCCCCCCCCCCCCCCCCCCTGATGAACTTTCGCAATAGCTCAAAAACTAATAGCGCTATCAACGTGAAACTTCAGGTACCTTCTCCTACATCAATTGTTTGTCTTTTGTGCAAAAATGAAGGAAATTTCGTCGTAAATTTTCGAGATATAGCGAATTTAGTGACGTCACTACACACGAGTTTGACACACACAAAAAAACAGCTAAACTTTAGCAGGCTGTACAAATGCCATATTTTTTTAGAAAAATGCAATCGAAAAACGTTAAAAGACAGCAAATGGCAAGGGCTACAAAATGGCTATCTCGGATTTGTGAAAATTTTGGTTTTCGACCCCCCCCCCCCCTTTTTGGTTTTTGGTTGGTTGGCTGTTTTTTGACAAATGTCATATTTTGAGCAAAATGCAATCGAAAAACGTCCAAAGATAGCAAATGGCAAGGGCTACAAAATGGCTATCTCAGATTTGTGAAAAATTCGGTTTTTGTTTTTGTTTTTGTTTCCTACATGGATATTTGTTGTTTGTTTCCTACATGGATATAATGAACAAAATTATCCATCCCTTATTAATTAAATGTTTTCCAAGACATTACATTGATATATTTTAACTCATTGTCAAGGGCAATAGATGACACAGATGCATTAAATATTAATTACAGGAACATCAGGTTCAAACATGTCAATATATTTTAATTTTCATGTCATTGGTGATGTATTGGTGCCGTAGGGCCTCTACACCACCAATAGCAAGAAGTCTGGTATTTTTACATGGCTTAGGGTCAAATGTTGCAACCCCAGACATGTCTTATCCCCAGACTTTTCAAGCTATCAGAATGTAAACAATACTGACACACTAAAGCATAGTGCATCAGTATTGTCTGCATTCTGATAGCATGACAAGTCTGAAGTTAAGATGTGCCCGAAGATTTGACTTTTACCCTACATCAACATCACACCCCTCTGCCCTCATTTGTTCTGACAAGTATGTCAGTAAGGCTTTTGGGTCCATCCATAGCTGAACTCATTGACACCATCATTGTTTAACATCATCATATGGGACATGGGAAAATAATGCATTTGGTTGCTAGATTCCAAGAGTGTATCAATATCCCACTAAATTTATATTGGTATTTCAATTTAAGCTTTGAAACTGATCGATCATTGGTGCTTATTGTTGGAATCTTGAGCCAAGACACTTGAAGAAGCTATGCGCCCAAACCCACAACAACTGGTGCTTATTGCTTAATAATCTAACATTGAATGCTGCAAGTCCAATGGTTGCTGTCATCTAATGTTTCTAGGCATTTTCAACAACAACAAAAAATAGACATTTAGTGAGTCATTAAATATTATACATACATAGAGAAAAACTAATACAAATAAGCAGACTGGTTATTGATTCAACACTGCTTGCATCAATTGGAATTGTTCAATAAAAATTCATTGAATAAAAAAATTAATGATTCACCACCAGATCTTTTGATTCATGAATCGTGATTGAATCAAAACCTGCATCAAATCAAGGCTGATTGAATCAAAAGATTTAAAGGAAATAGTTCACCTTCAACATTAGTTTTAAACTGAGATAGCAGTTTTGTAGCCTGTGTTGGGAAACCTGTATCTGCAAGTTTTCTTGACTGAAAAGACTCTCCAGCCGAATATTTTTGAGTTTTTGGTGAAGGAATACGGTGCTGGCGAAAGAATGTTGTACTGGTTCTAGCCCGGGCAGAGGCTATACCATCAGCCAATCAGCTTGCAGCTGTTGCTAGCAAGCGAACGCTGGCCGCCGGTTGGCACATCTCCAATGCGAGTCTATCTTTACGCGACTACTTTCAAATCTGATTGGCTGAACCATTTTTTACATTCGCGTGACGTCAGGACTCTGACACAGAGCATGCATATAGTTTTGATAAAGAATACAAATTTACTGCCTTCTGTCCTGAATCGGTGCGATATAAGGTAATTTTTAACAATATAAAAAGAAATTGTATGAAAAAATATAATCAAATTGTGTTGGGTACAAATTTTCAAAGGTGAACTATTTCCTTTAACGATTCTTAACAATTCAAGTACACTGGTAAATTGTGCAAATATGTGCAGTCCCAGTGGCAACATTCATTTATACTGAAATAGTATTGCTGTAACAATGTTTTAACTATCATATATATATGTGTTTCCATTTTGATTGATTTGACATAAATTCACCACATATATTTAAATGTTGAATCAAACGTGAATCGATTAAAATATTTGTTTTTATTCTTTGAATCGGAAAGAATAAATTCTCAAAATTGTATCCGTGCATCGAACGGTGACTGAATCATTGAGATTCCAAAATGAATCATGATTGAATCGTTCCAAAAAAAAGTTGAATCAATAACCAGTCTGAAAATAAGTAGCAATAGGTAGTGAATAACCTACCACACCCAAACTAAGCCAAGTCCCACTGCATCAGCACCAATAAACCAAACAAAGTCTGTGTGCGCCACTGTTGCCCTTGGTGCGCGGCCTTGACTTCTGAATCAACACAAAGTACAAATACATGAATCGAGATGTGGATACATATGAAGCAGAACCAAATAATCAGTTATTCGCCATTTCTCCTAAATATTGAAAAATGGAATAAACTTAATAGTGAAATTTTGCTTGCATTTACCCAACTGTATGAAAATGTGATCTAAATTGCAGCCTGCATTTCATCAGGTTTTGTACAAGTACTAAATGCTTACTTCATGTCCAACTCTATCATGCATTTCGACCAATGAGGCGGTAGTTGACGCTCGTGGATAGCTGACTGCTGCTGGCTGTGGCACTGCTTCAACGTGCGCGCTTTTGCAGCGTTTTGCCCAGACGTGCTGAAAGCCTGAATCTGTGGATTTGCAGGTTGTTTTTTATATTAATATCATTATATTGTTACATGTGAACGTGCTTTTGCTTCACCATTTTTGTCGGTTGTGAATATTTTGAGAATAATTTATGTTGAGACGTACCGTCTGCATGCGTCACAATTGTACTTACGATGGATTGAACTTATTTATGATAATAATGGCACTTTTCTCATTAAGATGATATTAAATTATGTTTTAATAGTGCAATTTTGGGTCATCAGATTTGTACTGAAGCATGCTGTTTGCTAGAAAAAAGACAATGGCATTGTTCACATTCTAAACCATTCACATCACATGGTCCAAATAATACCTACCAAGCATTTGTAAACTACTAGTAATGGCATGAGTCAGACAGAGGGGGGGTATTACAAAGATGTTAGCCTTAGTTGTTGACCTGAGCCCATTTTAGATCGCTTGATGGACTTGCTTTGTACCTTCGTCGCTCCACCTCTGTCTGAATAACTACCTGACATTGTCAGAAAGTGTAGTTCTCGTTGAAATATTTCTAGTAAATATTGTAATTACCATATCTGCTGCAAAGGGTAAAAGTGTAATTGCTGGACATTTACAAATACTGCACTTCATGGCTATTGGCACTATTAGCAGTATAGGGCAAATGTTCAATCACCACTCTTGTCAAAACACAAGACTTCAATAGCTATTAGCAGTGTACCTATGCTTTAATGTTTTGGTATTGTCTACACCACTAATGCATGAAAAGTCCAGTATTCTGATATCTGGGCTTAGGACATTACCTGATCAGTCCTTTTGTGCATCAGTATCATCTACATTTCCAACAGTATGAAAAGTCCAGTATTTTGACATGTCTCACATTATAGTCATTTATAGGAGGGTGTAAGCTGTAAGTTAAGTAGTTGCAGCTGCAGTTCAAGTTTGTTTCATAGTCCAGATATTTTGCTGGCTATCACTATTCATATAAAGACTGCACTTATTATGGCCTACCATCCTTTGTGTCCCTTCTCCCATAGTGATGTCAGGTGTCATAATGAAAAAGAGTGTTCACTCTATCCCTACTCATAATGTAGGATGAAACTTGAACCTATGCAGTTTTCTGATTTCTTTCCTTCCTTTTGGTTCCAATGTGTTTGTGATTATGCATTTTTTACTTGAGGTAGTTTGAAATTCAGTTTGTTGTACCTTCTTGTCATTTGCTGACTATGAAGTGACCAATCACTGTCTCTTCTGGCTAGCATTGTCCCATCAGGTTTCTTTTAGGCTGAATACAGTGATCCTGCAACCAAGCACCACATATTTGTATTATTCTTGTCATTGAAATAAATGTTAGTAAGGCAAGTTCACACTATCATGATAATTCATGCATTGATGTTGTCTTATTCAAATATTCAGAAAACTCTTACAAATTCATGTGTTATGTTGATGATGCTAACTATGTTATTTTGCTTACCACCAATGGTGCTGATTTTTCATGACAAGTAACTCTTAGTCTACAAGTAACCCATGTCTGCCATTCTTACTTTTGTCTACCAGTGGATTTTTTACTTTGCATTTACTAAAACAGTATTCATGTAATATTAGGCTGCAGGTTATTAGTTGTATTGAACAGTCCTGTAATGTGCAGTGGTTATTACAAACAATAATGGTCTGAGTAGTGTTCTATGGTAGGGCTCACAGAATAAAATATGAGGCAAAATGAGTCAGTCAGCATGAAGCAGCGATGTTCAATGAGCAGAAGTAGACAGACATTATGTCATATCACTTTATAAAATAGATGCAATCATAGTTGTCTTATTTTCTAGTAAAAAGAAAGAAACTAAACGTATGACACAAATATAACAACCTTTTGCCAAAATATGGAGAAATTCAACTTCCATGAGAGGTATCATATAAACTGTTGTCATCTGGTGATGGTTCATGCATGCATTCCAATGCACAATATTTTAGTTGAATATATGAATATTTACTGCATGCTTCATTTTGTTTCTATATTGCACATCAGATTTCTGAACTTGCACTACATTTGACACACATACACAGAACGGTCCATGAAGTTTCTCTTAATATCATCCTGATTTTCACTAAAAACCATGCCAGTCTCGCCCCTGAACACCGGCTCTTAACTGGTTGCCACTTTGACTGAACCCTGCAGATGCCTGGCTATCATGTCACATTGAGCTGGCCATCCATTTCACACTTACAGGATCCTGGAATCTCCCCAGCTGAATAGCGTGTTGCCGTGTTGACTTTTCGTCGGTCTATACTCTGTATGCTTCAGGTGATAAGGTGTGAGGTGCAGAGGTCATGCAGTGTTCTGACTCAGTGTGCCCACGTGCACCCCAGGTGTCCATGTGTACCCCAGGTGATGAGTGCGGAGGTGTCGTGCCGTGTTCTGACTCAGTGTGTCCACGTGCACCCCAGGTGATGAGTGCGGAGGTGTCGTGCAGTGTTCTGACTCAGTGTGTCCTCGTGCACCCCAGGTGATGAGTGCGGAGGTGTCGTGCCGTGTTCTGACTCAGCGTGTCCTCGTGCACCCCAGGTGTCCATGTGTACCCCAGGTGATGAGTGCGGAGGTGTCGTGCAGTGTTCTGACTCAGTGTGTCCTCGTGCACCCCAGGTGATGAGTGCGGAGGTGTCGTGCAGTGTTCTGACTCAGTGTGTCCTCGTGCACCCCAGGTGATGAGTGCGGAGGTGTCGTGCAGTGTTCTGACTCGGTGTGTCCTCGTGCACCCCAGGTGATGAGTGCGGAGGTGTCGTGCCGTGTTCTGACTCAGCGTGTCCTCGTGCACCCCAGGTGATGAGTGCGGAGGTGTCGTGCCGTGTTCTGACTCAGCGTGTCCTCGTGCACCCCAGGTGATGAGTGCGGAGGTGTCGTGCCGTGTTCTGACTCAGCGTGTCCTCGTGCACCCCAGGTGATGAGTGCGGAGGTGTCGTGCTCTGCGAGCAGTGCGCCGTTCCGATTCCGTGCGTACCACGCCGCAACCAGTGCTGGAGCTCAGCTGGCAGGCCTGCGGGACTCCGCCGCCGACATGGGTCAGTATGGGAGGGGTCGGCACACCGCCTCCGATGTGGTGCACAGAGAGCTGAACACTCATTACAGGGTCAGCCTCTGCCCCCGCCGGCACGGGTTAGTACAGTGGCCACTGTCCAGTCCCGAGGGATGTAGGACTCCGTCGTGCACATGTTGGGGAGAATGTTAATTGTTTCACCTCGAAACTCGGTAGGACGTGTGGCGTTAATACGCCGTCACCTCACGATGGATGGCTCCGCACACCTCATAAATCCCGGATTTTCAGAATTCAAACCAGCAACCAGACCAGTATATAGGGCAGAGTCCAGACCAGAGTCAAGATGGTAATGATATTCCACTGCTGACATTCCAGTGCGTTCGAAAGACCAGGGGACTTTGTTGAGACATGGGTGGGTCCCTCGGGGTCGGAGGGCTCGGCTGCTGATGAGTCACAACCTGAGACTTCTGTGGGAATTCGGTGTGACTTCTGCGGGAATTCGGTGTGACTTCTGTGGGAATTCGGTGTGACTTCTGTGGGAATTCGGCGGCTCAGTTGCTGTCATTGGTGATGCAGAATCCCGGCGAGAATCAGACTGCTAGCTCAGCTGGTGAGTCTGTGTGTCTGGCGTGCTGTGTACGCTGCGCCCCCCGCCTGACACGCCGGTTGTAAATAAAACCGACACCTACGGCTGCAAACCGGGCTGGATGCAGTCGGCCTCCATAAACAGAACACAGATGACCAGCAGGTTAACTCGGCATCGCAATATCGCCGGCCGAGTGCGGAAGCTCATAGATATGAGATGGTTCGTGACGGGTGAACGGAGTGCGGCTTTGTCCGGGCGTCCCGTACAGAAGGAGAATGGAGGTCTATAGTTGCTCACTCATATGGCGGATGCCACATGGGAACTGGAATATTTGTTATTGTTAAAGGGACTGTCCCACCTTCCCAAAAGTTGTCAAATGTACGCCGCTTGCGGTGCAAAATATTAAGTAATTGCTGCCGAACACGATTATGACATTTGTTTCTCGCAAACAGTGCTCAATTTAATAAAAAGTTAAGTTTTAATATGTGGGTTGATGACGTCATATTGAGCTCTAGAGAGCTACACAGAAATCCTTTACGCTGCCAAAATATGGGCACAATTATTTCGAGACAATTCTGCTGCTGTCGTAAGGAAGAAAGCCTCTGTGTTTTTTAGCCGAACAAAATTGTTCAGGAGAAGCAAAATACTGTTTCCAAGCCGGACATGTGCACGCTTTACACAGGTATATGATATGATATACCATCAGGTGCGTCTTAATGCGCTTAATTCAATGGCTTACTTTAAATTTCATGATTTCCCATAGAAAAGGATGTAACTTCAAAAAAACTTTTCTCCTGGCGGAAAACTGCTTCAAATATCGCTAAAACTGTCAGGAAAAGCAGTACGTCAGGTAAAACGCCGTATATTGGAGTTTTCATTCATTCTGCTCTCAGGAAAAATGCCGTATCTCATCGCGCCCGTTCATTCCCATTCATTTCGTGTAACATAGGAAGGTCCTGGAATTACACTAGAGTACGTTTGAAGCATCACACCCCCCACCCCCCCCCCCCCCCCCCCACATGCATAATAGAACATGCTGAAGTTGCATTACATTGTATGCGCTCCTGGATGACGGCACTTGGTGCGGCAGAGAGTTACACAGGCTCATAATGAACTACACTCACGGCAGCAGATTCGTCACCGGGCACCATCTTATGGAGACTTTGAATATCGCATGAGCCAGGAAAAACTCGTGTTTTCTTGGGCAACATCACATTCGGAGGTCCCAGCCTCCAATAGGAGCATGCCGTGGCGCAGAAGACGGCAAGCCGCAGACCGTCAGCTGTACTCTGAGCCTATGACATGGTGTCTGGCGGAACTATCGCTGTCCATTCACTTTCTTACTGGGTGCCAGCTGCTTGCAGACGGTCTTCTTGCGTACACCACACGTGCCGCCAGCAAGGGTGCGGTAGGGCGGGACGACGAGTGGTCTCGTCCGCCCACCCTTCGAAGCAAGTCTGTGATCTTTTGAGCCGGTCCCGTGACGACTTTCCCGAGGGTGGGGAGATGTCTCCGGAGCCGGCTACTCACAGCCGGTCCCGTGACGACTTTCCCGAGGGTGGGGAGATGTCTCCGGGAGCTGCTCCTCACAGCCGGTCCCGTGACGACTTTCTCGAGGGTGGGGAGATGTCTCCGGGAGCTGCTCCTCACAGCCGGTCCCGTGACGACCTTCCCGAGGGTGGGGAGATGTCTCCGGGAGCTGCTCCTCACAGCCGGTCCCGTGACGACCTTCCCGAGGGTGGGGAGATGTCTCCGGGAGCTGCTCCTCACAGCCGGTCCCGTGACGACCTTCCCGAGGGTGGGGAGATGTCTCCGGGAGCTGCTCCTCACAGCCGGTCCCGTGACGACCTTCCCGAGGGTGGGGAGATGTCTCCGGGAGCTGCTCCTCACAGCCGGTCCCGTGACGACCTTCCCGAGGGTGGGGAGATGTCTCCGGGAGCTGCTCCTCACAGCCGGTCCCGTGACGACCTTCCCGAGGGTGGGGTGATGTCTCCGGGAGCTGCTCCTCACAGCGGTGTACAGGAGCCTCTTCACACGGGGACGGTGCCTCCCTAGCAGGGGAGTAAAGTGTTTCCAATATCACCCTTTCGCTCCGCACGAAACCTTCCCCGGCATCTGGTCCAGCGTCTCCTCTGCAGCTCTTCGTATCTCCTCCGGCGGGCCGGTTCTAGTGGAGGCTGTCGACAAGCTGGTGGTGATATGAATGTTGTTCGGCGTCCCACAACGCGGTGCTTGTGGCGATGAGCAACTGCTCGGCGGGCTGCGGAGGCCGGTCACTTCGATCCTTGCCAGTCTCGTTCTGACACAGATTCGGTTATACCGCAGCCGACATCGGGACCGCGGTTCTCCGGCCGCAGGAGGTTCCATGCGTGTTCTCTGTCGCAACGGCTGCTAACAGCTTTCTTCTGGTGGCGAAGTGTTGAAGGCCAGCCTCCCTGGTCAGTGCTCCTGTCGTGGTTTACCTCAGGCACCCAGTGATGGTGTGGCATGCCAAGTGATGGACAATATCTAGCCCTTCGACGCTGACCTTGTTGGCTCCGGATATCCAGGCACAGACTGCGTAGTTAGCACAGGCTCGCGAGAACGTCGCGCAGATGTTACAAAGCTCCGACGCCGCGCGCACCCAAAGTCGTGTCATTCGTGGTTCGGAGAACATTGTTCCGCAAGCTCACGTGCCCATCGACTTGTTTGATGTGTTGGTCGAAGGCAAGACCGCAGTCCAGCGAGAAATGTTGCATGGCACTGTTTGCTATTGGAGGTGAAGGACGGCCTCTCCTGGCTTCGGTTGAATCCAGTGTGAATATGTGCTTCTCCGGACTACCGGTCATCTTCCACTGGGTGGGGCACCTCTCTAGCTGCAATAATGTTTCTTGTAGTATATTGCACCTTCTGCTGACGTGTCTGGTGGTGCACCAGAGCGCCGCATCATCCACGTGATTGATTTTTTCTGATTCGGATGTCAGGTCGCGGACATAGGCGTAACCACCTTCCGAAAGTGGGTGGGGACAGAGGCACTTTGAAGTCGATTCTTTCCATGCAACGCCCATAGGCGTAATGTTAACATCTGAAAATGTTACTGGGGACTGAATAAATCCCCATTGACCCCAGTGGTGGTTACGCACCTGGTCGCGGATAATGCTAAAGAATATGTTGAGAAGTGCAGTGCAGGGTAAGTCGCAGACAGTGTCCTAGCATTGGGAAATTTGGGTGGAAAATGACACCCTATGATATTGTTTTTCCACCCTTTTTCCCCGAGTTTTCCTGTTAATTTTCCACTCCTTATTTTAAAATGTATTGGATAATTGGAACCCTGATACCGATTTATGGATGTATTGATAGGGGCAGCCTGTGGAGGGAAAGACGGGTAAGAATTGACATAGGTAATAACTATTTCTGGTGAGCGGGTAATTTGGTATTTATAAAGTTGATGACATGTTTTTTGGTTGAATTCTCCACTCTATGCTTATTTTTAGCCAGAATTTTCCACTCTGCATCCTAGCTTCAAAACAATCCTAGCACCCTGGTCGCAGCCCCCTGCGTTGTGCCGTCGATTCTGTAAGCTCCATCCGATTGATGATAATTAAATGCCTCAGTTAAATGCCTCAGCTGTAAGATACGGCTTGTTGTGACGTGAATACCTCTCTCCGGGAGAAGTGTCCGCCAGGAAGAAAGCCGTAAGTCGGATGTTTTGTCTAGTCACGGCTTTATTCCTGACGAAACCCACACTTACGGCATTCTTCCTGACATAAATCGGAGCCAAAATGGAGCTACGGCTTTTTACCAACACAAATGTTGACTGACTGTGGCTGACTGTGACTGCTGAGCCCGCCTCTGACTAACTGTGACTGCTGAGCCTGACTGTGACTGCTGAGCCCGCCTCTGACTGACTGTGACTGCTGAGCCCGCCTCTGACTGACTGTGACTGCTGAGCCCGCCTCTGACTGACTGTGACTGCTGAGCCCGCCTCTGACTGACTGTGACTGCTGAGCCCGCCTCTGACTGGCTGTGACTGCTGAGCCCGCCTCTGACTAACTGTGACTGCTGAGCCCGCCTCTGACTGACTGTGACTGCTGAGCCCGCCTCTGACTGACTGTGACTGCTGAGCCCGCCTCTGACTGACTGTGACTGCTGAGCCCGCCTCTGACTGACTGTGACTGCTGAGCCCGCCTCTGACTGGCTGTGACTGCTGAGCCCGCCTCTGACTGACTGTGATGAGATGATGTATTCAGAACCTCCACAAAGTGGATTTTATGGTATCCACGTCAATATACATACAAACACGCTGGGGCATACACTGAACACAAACACTAAAAATGCTCGACTGTAATCCAACATTGATTAAAGGACTAAGGTGTACGTGTTGTCTCGATCGACCCGACGCAAAAATGACAAACGACATGACACAACCATACAGCATACGCATCGCACGTCTGGCTATTAATAGGCAACCACCGGCCCCATGGAGCTACCTACACAATTACATGCCTCAGATCAGCGTGCTGTTCCAGGTCCTGGTCGCTCTACAGAGAAAACTGCGTCTCGCGAACTCAGTCCGTACTCGTGGCAGCTGCAGCTGGCCACTCTCGGTCGCTCGAGTACTGCGACTGGACTGTGCAGATCGAGAGACGAGTTGCATCCGCAGAATCTCCGACGCATCTGACGCTGTCAGAAGGCGGCGCACTATCGAGAGATCATGTTCATTCAGCATGTCGTCGATTCGTCCCCATCCCAACTCTAGAAGCACTGGGGTCACGTGTTCTCGTCGGCCCAAGCCAGTCACAATCCGAGCACCGAAGTTGATGGCTTTCTGGACACGCTTCTTTTGCTCCCCCGTACAGCTACCCCACACACTGATACAGTACCGCATGTGCGGGAAGACGAGCGCTTCCACGAGCATGCGTTTTGTGTCCTTGGGCACTCTGTGACGCATCCTAGCCAGGCCCACCAAGACCATATAGCAGCGCTGTACAACTGCAGAAACGTGTTTCACCCATGTTAAGTGAGGGTCGATGATGACGCCCAGGACCTTGACACTGGAAGAAGGTGAGATTCGTCGTTTCCGAAATGGACTGAAAAGTTGGCGTCCGATTTTTGACGGCTAGATTTCAGAATGATCATTTCTGTTTTGGACGGGTTTATTTTCAGCCTGTTTTGAGTGAACCATTTGAATGCGATAGAGAGATTGATTTCCACTCGTGTTTTGAGGGCCTGCATGTTTGATGGTGCTTCAGTGTCCAGGAACTGGGCGTCATCAGCGTACAAGATCATCTTGCCGTGGGGCAGGTGTTGCGTCAGATCGTTCGTGAATATCAGGAATAACACTGGGCCTAGTATGGACCCCTGAATTACCCCGTGCGTTACTCCGAGAGCACGTGACGATCCCCCTTTTATCGCCTGCGTACGCCCCATGGAGCCAGTCAGCGAACCAGTCTGACCGGATGCCATACCATCCGAGCTTGTCCAGGAGACGGCCGTGCTCGACGCTGTCAAACGCCTTCGACGTGTCGGCCGTGACGAGTGACGTAACTAGTCCTCTGTCGATGTTGTCTGTGGCGTATACGACAGCATCGAGCACAGCCGCCTCTGTGGACAGACCAGGCCGAAAACCATATTGCTGCGGGCACAACACGCAATGACTCGTGAGATACGTCATCAGCTGAGTACAGATAACACGTTCACACAGCTTGGCCACCACAGGAATGATCGAGATCGGCCTGTAATTACTGGGATCACTTGTGTCACCCTTCTTGAACAGTGGAGTAACGATAGCAGCTTTCCACTGCAAAGGCATGTCACAGTTCGCTATGCACGAGTTGATGATGTGTAGGAGATGTGGTCCCACCACGGCAAACGTCAGTCTCAGCATCTCGATGGTGATGCCGTCCGGACCGCAGGCACGGGACGTGCCCATGCGCCGCAGCGCAGCGGACAGTTCGGGGAGCGTGGCCGGCAGCGGTGCGAACGCGCCACTGCACACGCGCGGCGGGCGTGGCGGCAGCGGCTCTCCAGTGTCGGCAGCTGCCAGGGAGTGTGCCACGCCGGAGCCCACCGACGCGAAGAAGCTGTTGAGCCGGTCCGCCCAGTCCGAGTTGCGGTCTGACGCGCTGTCTACTCTGGGTTCGGCTTTCCTCGATGACACGAGAAACTGGCGGATGTCACGCCACGACTTGGACCTGGAGTGTTTGAAAGAAGGACTGCGACTGTGACTGTGACTGCGGATCCCGCCTCTGACTGACTGCGACTGCTGAGCCCGCCTCTGACTGGCTGTGACTGCTGAGCCCGCCTCTGACTGACTGTGACTGCTGAGCCCGCCTCTGACTGGTTGTGACTGCTGAGCCCGCCTCTGACTGACTGTGACTGCTGAACCCGCCTCTGACTGACTGTGACTGCTGAGCCCGCCTCTGACTGACTGTGACTGCTGAGCCCGCCTCTGACTGGCTGTGACTGCTGAGCCCGCCTCTGACTGACTGTGACTGCTGAACCCGCCTCTGACCGACTGTGACTGCTGAGCCCGCCTCTGACTGACTGTGACTGCTGAGCAGCCTTGGAATTTTTGCCTTTTTTTTACTTTTTAGGTCCAAAGAATTTTGCTCTTCATTTTGTCCTGGAAATTTGCTCTCTTTTCACCTGATCGTACCAGCATTGTAGTTAAAATATGCTTCCATTTTCCTCACCATAATGTAATATCTGTTACAAATCAGGATTTATTACTTTCAAAGAAAAATAATTTTCCAAAAATAAACATTTTAATTTTCCTAACAATTCAATTTTACTCTTCACATATGGCTTTGTACTCTCCGGGACCAGGTCATGAAACGAAAGATCCAACACTGCTGCTGAGTCCGCCTCTGACTGACTGTGACTGCTGAGCCCGCTTCTGACTGACTGTGACTGCTGAGCCCGCCTCTGACTGACTGACTGTGACTGCTGAGCCCGCCTCTGACTGACTGACTGTGACTGCTGAGCCCGCCTCTGACTGACTGTGACTGCTGAGCCTGCCTCTGACTGACTGTGACTGCTGAGCCCGCCTCTGACTGACTGACTGTGACTGCTGAGCCCGCCTCTGACTGACTGACTGTGACTGCTGAGCCCGCCTCTGACTGACTGACTGTGACTGCTGAGCCCGCCTCTGACTGACTGACTGTGACTGCTGAGCCTGCCTCTGACTGACTGTGACTGCTGAGCCCGCCTCTGACTGACTGACTGTGACTGCTGAGCCCGCCTCTGACTGACTGACTGTGACTGCTGAGCCCGCCTCTGACTGACTGACTGTGACTGCTGAGCCCGCCTCTGACTGACTGTGACTGCGGATCCCGCCTCTGACTGACTGTGACTGCTGAACCCGCCTCTGACTGACTGTGACTGCTGAGCCCGCCTCTGACTGACTGTGACTGCTGAGCCCGCCTCTGACTGACTGTGACTGTTGAGCCCGCCTCTGACTGACTGTGACTGTTGAGCCCGCCTCTGACTGGCTGTGACTGCTGAGCCCGCCTCTGACTGATTGTGACTGCTGAGCCCGCCTCTGACTGACTGTGACTGCTGAGCCCGCCTCTGACTGTCTGTGACTGCTGAGCCCGCCTCTGACTGGCTGTGACTGCTGAGCCCGCCTCTGACTGGCTGACTGTGACTGCTGAGCCCGCCTCTGACTGGCTGTGACTGCTGAGCCCGCCTCTGACTAACTGTGACTGCTGAGCCCGCCTCTGACTGACTGTGACTGCTGAGCCCGCCTCTGACTGACTGTGACTGCTGAGCCCGCCTCTGACTGGCTGTGACTGCTGAGCCCGCCTCTGACTGACTGTGACTGCTGAGCCCGCATCTGACTGACTGTAAATGCTGAGCCCTCCTCTGACTGACTGACTGTGTCTGCTGAGCACGCCTCTGACTGACTGTGACTGCTGAGCCCGCCTCTGACTGACTGTGACTGCTGAGCCCGCCTCTGACTGACTGTGACTGCTGAGCCCGCCTCTGACTGACTGTGACTGCTAAGCCTCCCTCTGACCGACTGTGACTGCTGAGCCTCCCTCTGATTGACTGTGACTGCCGCAGGTGCCACCGGAGCGAAGCCGCTGACTGTGACTGCTGAGCCCGCCTCTGACTGTGTGACTGCGACTGCCGCAGGTGCCACCGGAGCGAAGCCGCTGACTGTGACTGCTGAGCCCGCCTCTGACTGTGTGACTGTGACTGCTGCAGGTGCCGCCGGAGCCAAGCCTCTGAACGGCGAGTCGCTGAGCCCCGGCCATACATGTACGGTGCGGGCCGGCGGCGGCGGCGGCGGCGGAGGAGGGGGCGGCGGCGGGGCCGGGGACGAGGACACCGCCTGCAACTGCGCGCCCTGCAAGGAGAAGGTGCGCCTCCCGGCTGGGCAGGAGGTGCGACTCACTGAGACAGCACGGAAGGGAAGGGGTGCGACCCACTGGGACAGGGCGGGAGGGGACGCGACACCCACTGGGATGCAAATGAATCTTGACTGGGACAGGACGGGAAGGGAGGGGGCTTTGCCACGCACCGGGTCAGATTACGGGGGGGGGGCGGGGATTTGTGTTTTACCTCAGAGGTAAAGCACAGATCGGGATATGATTTGGGGGGGGGGGGGCGGAACATACATCAGTACATATTCAGAGGTGTGGGCTGGGGTTTCAGTGTCAGGCAAGTTTTGACCAGCAGAATGTCCGCAGCAATTAATATCGGAACGACAACGGCCTTGTAGTATTGCATTGAAGACTGGCATTGAAGAGTTAAGTGCAGGCGCCTTGTGTTGTTGCTTTTGGCCACACGAGAGGCGCCTCTGTATGTCACTTCACAGAATCCAGATCCAAACCTGTAGTCATTAAGTGGTCCAGTTGTCCCCAGTTGTGTTGAACAGGAGCTGCGTGTCTCGGTGTGTCCTCAGAGGCCGTGTGTCGTGTCCCCAGTGGTGTTGAGCAGGAGCTGCGTGTCTCGGTGTGTCCTCAGAGGTCGTGTGTCGTGTCCCCAGTGGTGTTGAGCAGGAGCTGCGTGTCTCGGTGTGTCCTCAGAGGTCGTGTGTCGTGTGTCGTGTCCCCAGTGGTGTTGAGCAGGAGCTGCGTGTCTCGGTGTGTCCTCAGAGGCCGTGTGTCGTGTGTCGTGTACCCAGTGGTGTTGAGCAGGAGCTGCGTGTCTCGGTGTGTCCTCAGAGGCCGTGTGTCGTGTGTCGTGTCTCCAGTGGTGTTGAGCAGGAGCTGCGTGTCTCGGTGTGTCCTCAGAGGCCGTGTGTCGTGTCCCCAGTGGTGTTGAGCAGGAGCTGCGTGTCTCGGTGTGTCCTCAGAGGCCGTGTGTCGTGTCTCCAGTGGTGTTGAGCAGGAGCTGCGTGTCTCGGTGTGTCCTCAGAGGTCGTGTGTCGTGTGTCGTGTCCCCAGTGGTGTTGAGCAGGAGCTGCGTGTCTCGGTGTGTCCTCAGAGGCCGTGTGTCGTGTGTCGTGTCCCCAGTGGTGTTGAGCAGGAGCTGCGTGTCTCGGTGTGTCCTCAGAGGCCGTGTGTCGTGTGTCGTGTCCCCAGTGGTGTTGAGCAGGAGCTGCGTGTCTCGGTGTGTCCTCAGAGGCCGTGTGTCGTGTGTCGTGTCCCCAGTGGTGTTGAGCAGGAGCTGCGTGTCTCGGTGTGTCCTCAGAGGCCGTGTGTCGTGTCTCCAGTGGTGTTGAGCAGGAGCTGCGTGTCTCGGTGTGTCCTCAGAGGTCGTGTGTCGTGTCTCCAGTGGTGTTGAGCAGGAGCTGCGTGTCTCGGTGTGTCCTCAGAGGCCGTGTGTCGTGTGTCGTGTCCCCAGTGGTGTTGAGCAGGAGCTGCGTGTCTCGGTGTGTCCTCAGAGGTCGTGTGTCGTGTCCCCAGTGGTGTTGAGCAGGAGCTGCGTGTCTCGGTGTGTCCTCAGAGGTCGTGTGTCGTGTCTCCAGTGGTGTTGAGCAGGAGCTGCGTGTCTCGGTGTGTCCTCAGAGGTCGTGTGTCGTGTGTCGTGTCCCCAGTGGTGTTGAGCAGGAGCTGCGTGTCTCGGTGTGTCCTCAGAGGCCGTGTGTCGTGTGTCGTGTCCCCAGTGGTGTTGAGCAGGAGCTGCGTGTCTCGGTGTGTCCTCAGAGGTCGTGTGTCGTGTCCCCAGTGGTGTTGAGCAGGAGCTGCGTGTCTCGGTGTGTCCTCAGAGGCCGTGTGTCGTGTGTCGTGTCCCCAGTGGTGTTGAGCAGGAGCTGCGTGTCTCGGTGTGTCCTCAGAGGTCGTGTGTCGTGTGTCGTGTCCCCAGTGGTGTTGAGCAGGAGCTGCGTGTCTCGGTGTGTCCTCAGAGGCCGTGTGTCGTGTGTCGTGTCTCCAGTGGTGTTGAGCAGGAGCTGCGTGTCTCGGTGTGTCCTCAGAGGCCGTGTGTCGTGTGTCGTGTCTCCAGTGGTGTTGAGCAGGAGCTGCGTGTCTCGGTGTGTCCTCAGAGGTCGTGTGTCGTGTCCCCAGTGGTGTTGAGCAGGAGCTGCGTGTCTCGGTGTGTCCTCAGAGGCCGTGTGTCGTGTCTCCAGTGGTGTTGAGCAGGAGCTGCGTGTCTCGGTGTGTCCTCAGAGGCCGTGTGTCGTGTGTCGTGTCTCCAGTGGTGTTGAGCAGGAGCTGCGTGTCTCGGTGTGTCCTCAGAGGTCGTGTGTCGTGTCCCCAGTGGTGTTGAGCAGGAGCAGCGTGTCTCGGTGTGTCCTCAGAGGCCGTGTGTCGTGTCCCCAGTGGTGTTGAGCAGGAGCTGCGTGTCTCGGTGTGTCCTCAGAGGTCGTGTGTCGTGTCCCCAGTGGTGTTGAGCAGGAGCTGCGTGTCTCGGTGTGTCCTCAGAGGCCGTGTGTCGTGTCTCCAGTGGTGTTGAGCAGGAGCTGCGTGTCTCGGTGTGTCCTCAGAGGTCGTGTGTCGTGTGTCGTGTCCCCAGTGGTGTTGAGCAGGAGCCGCGTGTCTCGGTGTGTCCTCAGAGGCCGTGTGTCGTGTCCCCAGTGGTGTTGAGCAGGAGCCGCGTGTCTCGGTGTGTCCTCAGAGGCCGTGTGTCGTGTCCCCAGTGGTGTTGAGCAGGAGCTGCGTGTCTCGGTGTGTCCTCAGAGGTCGTGTGTCGTGTCCCCAGTGGTGTTGAGCAGGAGCTGCGTGTCTCGGTGTGTCCTCAGAGGCCGTGTGTCGTGTGTCGTGTCTCCAGTGGTGTTGAGCAGGAGCTGCGTGTCTCGGTGTGTCCTCAGAGGTCGTGTGTCGTGTCCCCGGTGGTGTTGAGCAAGAGCTGCGTGTCTCGGTGTGTCCTCAGAGGCCGTGTGTCGTGTGTCGTGTCCCCAGTGGTGTTGAGCAGGAGCTGCGTGTCTCGGTGTGTCCTCAGAGGTCGTGTGTCGTTTGTCGTGTCTCCAGTGGTGTTGAGCAGGAGCTGCGTGTCTCGGTGTGTCCTCAGAGGCCGTGTGTCGTGTCCCCAGTGGTGTTGAGCAGGAGCTGCGTGTCTCGGTGTGTCCTCAGAGGCCGTGTGTCGTGTGTCGTGTCTCCAGTGGTGTTGAGCAGGAGCTGCGTGTCTCGGTGTGTCCTCAGAGGCCGTGTGTCGTGTCCCCAGTGGTGTTGAGCAGGAGCTGCGTGTCTCGGTGTGTCCTCAGAGGTCGTGTGTCGTGTCTCCAGTGGTGTTGAGCAGGAGCTGCGTGTCTCGGTGTGTCCTCAGAGGCCGTGTGTCGTGTCTCCAGTGGTGTTGAGCAGGAGCTAAGTGTCTCGGTGTGTCCTCAGAGGCCGTGTGTCGTGTCCCCAGTGGTGTTGAGCAGGAGCTGAGTGTCTCGGTGTGTCCTCAGAGGCGGTGTGTCGTGTCTCCAGTGGTGTTGAGCAGGAGCTGCGTGTCTCGGTGTGTCCTCAGAGGTCGTGTGTCGTGTGTCGTGTCCCCAGTGGTGTTGAGCAGGAGCTGCGTGTCTCGGTGTGTCCTCAGAGGCCGTGTGTCGTGTGTCGTGTCCCCAGTGGTGTTGAGCAGGAGCTGCGTGTCTCGGTGTGTCCTCAGAGGCCGTGTGTCGTGTGTCGTGTCCCCAGTGGTGTTGAGCAGGAGCTGCGTGTCTCGGTGTGTCCTCAGAGGCCGTGTGTCGTGTGTCGTGTCTCCAGTGGTGTTGAGCAGGAGCTGCGTGTCTCGGTGTGTCCTCAGAGGCCGTGTGTCGTGTCCCCAGTGGTGTTGAGCAGGAGCTGCGTGTCTCGGTGTGTCCTCAGAGGTCGTGTGTCGTGTCTCCAGTGGTGTTGAGCAGGAGCTGCGTGTCTCGGTGTGTCCTCAGAGGCCGTGTGTCGTGTTTCCAGTGGTGTTGAGCAGGAGCTGAGTGTCTCGGTGTGTCCTCAGAGGCCGTGTGTCGTGTCCCCAGTGGTGTTGAGCAGGAGCTGAGTGTCTCGGTGTGTCCTCAGGGGCCGTGTGTCGTGTCTCCAGTGGTGTTGAGCAGGAGCTGCGTGTCTCGGTGTGTCCTCAGAGGTCGTGTGCCGTGTGTCGTGTCCCCAGTGGTGTTGAGCAGGAGCTGCGTGTCTCGGTGTGTCCTCAGAGGCCGTGTGTCGTGTGTCGTGTCCCCAGTGGTGTTGAGCAGGAGCTGCGTGTCTCGGTGTGTCCTCAGAGGCCGTGTGTCGTGTCTCCAGTGGTGTTGAGCAGGAGCTGCGTGTCTCGGTGTGTCCTCAGAGGCCGTGTGTCGTGTGTCGTGTCCCCAGTGGTGTTGAGCAGGAGCTGCGTGTCTCGGTGTGTCCTCAGATGTCGTGTGTCGTGTGTCGTGTCCCCAGTGGTGTTGAGCAGGAGCTGCGTGTCTCGGTGTGTCCTCAGAGGCCGTGTGTCGTGTGTCGTGTCCCCAGTGGTGTTGAGCAGGAGCTGCGTGTCTCGGTGTGTCCTCAGAGGCCTTGTGTCGTGTCCCCAGTGGTGTTGACCAGGAGCTGCGTGTCTCGGTGTGTCCTCAGAGGTCGTGTGTCGTGTGTCGTGTCCCCAGTGGTGTTGAGCAGGAGCTGCGTGTCTCGGTGTGTCCTCAGAGACCCGTGTGTCGTGTCCCCAGTGGTGTTGAGCAGGAGCTGCGTGTCTCGGTGTGTCCTCAGAGGTCGTGTGTCGTGTGTCGTGTGTCGTGTCCCCAGTGGTGTTGAGCAGGAGCTGCGTGTCTCGGTGTGTCCTCAGAGGTCGTGTGTCGTGTGTCGTGTCCCCAGTGGTGTTGAGCAGGAGCTGCGTGTCTCGGTGTGTCCTCAGAGGTCGTGTGTCGTGTGTCGTGTCCCCAGTGGTGTTGAGCAGGAGCTGCGTGTCTGGGTGTGTCCTCAGAGGTCGTGTGTCGTGTGTCGTGTCCCCAGTGGTGTTGAGCAGGAGCTGCGTGTCTCGGTGTGTCCTCAGAGGCCGTGTGTCGTGTCCCCAGTGGTGTTGAGCAGGAGCTGCGTGTCTCGGTGTGTCCTCAGAGGTCGTGTGTCGTGTGTCGTGTCCCCAGTGGTGTTGAGCAGGAGCTGCGTGTCTCGGTGTGTCCTCAGAGACCCGTGTGTCGTGTCCCCAGTGGTGTTGAGCAGGAGCTGCGTGTCTCGGTGTGTCCTCAGAGGCCGTGTGTCGTGTGTCGTGTGTCGTGTCCCCAGTGGTGTTAAGCAGGAGCTGCGTGTCTCGGTGTGTCCTCAGAGGCCGTGTGTCGTGTCCCCAGTGGTGTTGAGCAGGAGCTGCGTGTCTCGGTGTGTCCTCAGAGGCCGTGTGTCGTGTGTCGTGTCCCCAGTGGTGTTGAGCAGGAGCTGCGTGTCTCGGTGTGTCCTCAGAGGCCGTGTGTCGTGTCCCCAGTGGTGTTGAGCAGGAGCTGCGTGTCTCGGTGTGTCCTCAGAGGCCGTGTGCCGTGTCCCCAGTGGTGTTGAGCAGGAGCTGCGTGTCTCGGTGTGTCCTCAGAGGTCGTGTGTCGTGTCTCCAGTGGTGTTGAGCAGGAGCTGCGTGTCTCGGTGTGTCCTCAGAGGCCGTGTGTCGTGTCCCCAGTGGTGTTGAGCAGGAGCTGTGTGTCTCGGTGTGTCCTCAGAGGCCGTGTGTCGTGTCCCCAGTGGTGTTGAGCAGGAGCTGTGTGTCTCGGTGTGTCCTCAGAGGCCGTGTGTCGTGTCTCCAGTGGTGTTGAGCAGGAGCTGCGTGTCTCGGTGTGTCCTCAGAGGTCGTGTGTCGTGTCCCCAGTGGTGTTGAGCAGGAGCTGCGTGTCTCGGTGTGTCCTCAGAGGCCGTGTGTCGTGTGTCGTGTCCCCAGTGGTGTTGAGCAGGAGCTGCGTGTCTCGGTGTGTCCTCAGAGGCCGTGTGTCGTGTCTCCAGTGGTGTTGAGCAGGAGCTGCGTGTCTCGGTGTGTCCTCAGAGGCCGTGTGTCGTGTGTCGT
This sequence comes from Chirona hameri, assembly GCA_036785665.1. NCBI lineage: Eukaryota > Metazoa > Arthropoda > Thecostraca > Balanomorpha > Balanidae > Chirona > Chirona hameri. The sequence continues at coordinate 48,657 of JAXIVJ010000831.1, forward strand.
GTCCCCAGTGGTGTTGACCAGGAGCTGCGTGTCTCGGTGTGTCCTCAGAGGTCGTGTGTCGTGTGTCGTGTCCCCAGTGGTGTTGAGCAGGAGCTGCGTGTCTCGGTGTGTCCTCAGAGACCCGTGTGTCGTGTCCCCAGTGGTGTTGAGCAGGAGCTGCGTGTCTCGGTGTGTCCTCAGAGGTCGTGTGTCGTGTGTCGTGTCCCCAGTGGTGTTGAGCAGGAGCTGCGTGTCTCGGTGTGTCCTCAGAGGTCGTGTGTCGTGTGTCGTGTCCCCAGTGGTGTTGAGCAGGAGCTGCGTGTCTTGGTGTGTCCTCAGAGGTCGTGTGTCGTGTGTCGTGTCCCCAGTGGTGTTGAGCAGGAGCTGCGTGTCTCGGTGTGTCCTCAGAGGTCGTGTGTCGTGTGTCGTGTCCCCAGTGGTGTTGAGCAGGAGCTGCGTGTCTCGGTGTGTCCTCAGAGGCCGTGTGTCGTGTCCCCAGTGGTGTTGAGCAGGAGCTGCGTGTCTCGGTGTGTCCTCAGAGGTCGTGTGTCGTGTGTCGTGTCCCCAGTGGTGTTGAGCAGGAGCTGCGTGTCTCGGTGTGTCCTCAGAGACCCGTGTGTCGTGTCCCCAGTGGTGTTGAGCAGGAGCTGCGTGTCTCGGTGTGTCCTCAGAGGCCGTGTGTCGTGTGTCGTGTGTCGTGTCCCCAGTGGTGTTAAGCAGGAGCTGCGTGTCTCGGTGTGTCCTCAGAGGCCGTGTGTCGTGTCCCCAGTGGTGTTGAGCAGGAGCTGCGTGTCTCGGTGTGTCCTCAGAGGCCGTGTGTCGTGTGTCGTGTCCCCAGTGGTGTTGAGCAGGAGCTGCGTGTCTCGGTGTATCCTCAGAGGCCGTGTGTCGTGTGTCGTGTCCCCAGTGGTGTTGAGCAGGAGCTGCGTGTCTCGGTGTGTCCTCAGAGGCCGTGTGCCGTGTCCCCAGTGGTGTTGAGCAGGAGCTGCGTGTCTCGGTGTGTCCTCAGAGGTCGTGTGTCGTGTCTCCAGTGGTGTTGAGCAGGAGCTGCGTGTCTCGGTGTGTCCTCAGAGGCCGTGTGTCGTGTCCCCAGTGGTGTTGAGCAGGAGCTGTGTGTCTCGGTGTGTCCTCAGAGGCCGTGTGTCGTGTCCCCAGTGGTGTTGAGCAGGAGCTGTGTGTCTCGGTGTGTCCTCAGAGGCCGTGTGTCGTGTCTCCAGTGGTGTTGAGCAGGAGCTGCGTGTCTCGGTGTGTCCTCAGAGGTCGTGTGTCGTGTCCCCAGTGGTGTTGAGCAGGAGCTGCGTGTCTCGGTGTGTCCTCAGAGGCCGTGTGTCGTGTGTCGTGTCCCCAGTGGTGTTGAGCAGGAGCTGCGTGTCTCGGTGTGTCCTCAGAGGCCGTGTGTCGTGTGTCGTGTCCCCAGTGGTGTTGAGCAGGAGCTGCGTGTCTCGGTGTGTCCTCAGAGGCCGTGTGTCGTGTGTCGTGTCCCCAGTGGTGTTGAGCAGGAGCTGCGTGTCTCGGTGTGTCCTCAGAGGCCGTGTGTCGTGTGTCGTGTCCCCAGTGGTGTTGAGCAGGAGCTGCGTGTCTCGGTGTGTCCTCAGAGGCCGTGTGTCGTGTCTCCAGTGGTGTTGAGCAGGAGCTGCGTGTCTCGGTGTGTCCTCAGAGACCCGTGTGTCGTGTCTCCAGTGGTGTTGAGCAGGAGCTGCGTGTCTCGGTGTGTCCTCAGAGGCCGTGTGTCGTGTGTCGTGTCCCCAGTGGTGTTGAGCAGGAGCTGCGTGTCTCGGTGTGTCCTCAGAGGCCGTGTGTCGTGTCCCCAGTGGTGTTGAGCAGGAGCTGTGTGTCTCGGTGTGTCCTCAGAGGCCGTGTGTCGTGTGTCGTGTCCCCAGTGGTGTTGAGCAGGAGCTGCGTGTCTCGGTGTGTCGTCAGAGGCCGTGTGTCGTGTCCCCAGTGGTGTTGAGCAGGAGCTACGTGTCTCGGTGTGTCCTCAGAGGCCGTGTGTCGTGTCCCCAGTGGTGTTGAGCAGGAGCTGCGTGTCTCGGTGTGTCCTCAGAGGCCGTGTGTCGTGTCCCCAGTGGTGTTGAGCAGGAGCTGCGTGTCTCGGTGTGTCCTCAGAGGCCGTGTGTCCGGCAGAAGCTGGTGTCCGGTGAGCTGGAGGCGGTGGGACAGCAGCAGCAGGAGGAGCTGCGGCAGCTGCACACCGACTGGATCGAGCTGCGCCAGAGCCTCAAACAGCTCTACTGGCTGCACATGGACGCTCCCTCGGCCGGCGACGCTCCGGCCAGACAGGCGGCTGTGCCCATACAGGCTGTCATGAAGGAGAAGGTACGGCGATATGGCACGGGCTGGGATCACCCTCCTTACGGTGCTGGGGTAAGGTGGCCCGCGAGGCGGACAAACAGGCCGTCAGAGTCACCACCGTCCCATCATAACATTCCTGTTAAAGGGAATAGTTCACCTTTAACATGGAGTTTTGGACTGAGATAGCAGATTTGTAGAGCAGATCTAAAAATGGGTTGTGGTGAAAGAATTACCTCCCTACGTTAAGTAATTTCGACACAGGACTAGTGGGCCCGGTTTCAATTCCGCTGTTCCGGGACACGATCAGTTCCTTTCGCTCGCCGCTCGCCGCCGGAGGCAGGTACACTCTCTGGCACGTAGTCTGGTCACGACGCCTCGTTAATATCCGCTCAGCCGCCTGGGCGGCGCGGCGGCCTCTTGTCAGAGACTGTACTTGGCGTCAGGCGGAGCGGGGGAGCCGTAACGCCTGCTGCTATCGTACGATTTCTCGTGAAATAGAAACAGAAACTTACTTCTTTCTCCACATATATCCATCAGTTGTCCAAACCAAAGTCATATTCGTAGTTTTGAGCTCAAGATGCACCGTATGGTTGAACTTCGAGACAACTTTCAAGGTGACCTATTACCTTTAACTAGCAGATCAGCGTCGAGCAACTGACGTGCCAGAAATGGAGTGCTCCTCCTGTCCACTGGCCTGATTTGATTTGATTATGAACGACGTGTCCCACCAACAGCAGCTTCTCGGTGTAAAAGAAACACTCGGCATGAAGTGAGATTCGAACTCAGACTGGCGATGACCATCCACCTTACTGGGGCGGGGGGCAGAACTAAGCATCCACCTTCCTGTGGCGGTGGGCAGAACTAAGCATCCACCTTCCTGTGGCGGAGGGCAGAACTAAGCATCCACCTTCCTGTGGTGGAGGGCAGAACTAAGCATCCACCTTCCTGGGGCGGAGGGCAGAACTAAGCATCCACCTTCCTGGGGCAGAGGGCAGAACTAAGCATCCACCTTGCTGTGGCGGAGGGCAGAACTAAGCAGGATGCTCTGCCTACCCCACCATGGAGGCGGACTTGGGTGCACCAACAAATCTGAACTACCATTCCCGACAGAACAGATCGGTTCGGAACAGGACAGTGCAGAGCAGAACAGCAATGGGCAGGGAACTTGGGATTGGACGAAACAGGACAGTGCAGAGCAGAACAGCAATGGGCAGGGAACTTGGGATTGGACGAAACAGGACAGTGCAGAGCAGAACAGCAATGGGCAGGGAACTTGGGATTGGACGAAACAGGACAGTGCAGAGCAGAACAGCAATGGGCAGGGAACTTGGGATTGGACGAAACAGGACAGTGCAGAGCAGAACAGCAATGGGCAGGGAACTTGGGATTGGACGAAACAGGACAGTGCAGAGCAGAACAGCAATGGGCAGGGAACTTGGGATTGGACGAGTCTCAGGATGGGGCAGAATAGGTAGTGGACATTGGACATAGTGAATCGCAATGGCGCCGAACTGTTGACGATAGTTATATCAGGGGAGAAAGCAGGGCCGGACACGCAGTGTCAGAAAAGTGGTTCCACGATCTATGTTCGCGGAACAAATTTTTCGCCAGCGGCGGAACAATTTTTTTAATGCGTATACCAGTAATTTTTGTTTTTTTTTATACGCGTTTCTACACAATCTATTTTCATATATGCCAATATATGCATATATTATGATGTGGAAAGTTTATGAAATTTTCAGTCGTATTTCCTGTACAGATATGGTATTGGCGTCAGTTGGGGGCCGAGACTCCCGGGTCGTATGATTAAAAGGTACCTTGTATCGTTCCGTATGCGTATATAGGAAACTGGGCTCAAGTCTCAGTCTAAAGTACTGCCGTCTTTTGCATAACTGTTTTTAGTGTCCCAGGGTTTTCCAATCCATGGCCCCGATGACGACGGTAACGGTGGCGGGGTTGTAACCTGAATACACACAAACTTTTTGGGAGGTTTTGAAAAGTTTTTGGTTTATTTTTTGGAAAAGTACCAGTTTTCCTTATCTAAATCACTGCAGAAATTTCGGATGTTGTGAATTTGGAGATTCCGCCTTACGATTTGTGTTTTACAATTTGTGTCGCATCTCTGTCACGTTCCGGCCATTGTTCGGAAAGTCAAGTTTCAGTCTATTTGTTTATGCTTGTCAGCCATCTGCACCCGCAGACTAAACAAAAAAAAAATATTTACAGTAAGTCAGAGTTTTCACAGAACAAAACTTCAAAGTTCAGAAAAATGGAGAAACGGGCCACTTCTGGCACTGCGCTCACGGGTATCACACTGCAAATTATAGAATTATTACTCTGAATGACGATCTTTCTTTTTAATTGCAGAAACATTTGATCTAAATTATGCATTGGTATAACACAAATATTAGTATCTGGTACACATTAAGCTTTCCTTTCCAAAGAAAAACACATGCGCATTATTCACATTTTCAAATCTTCCGCCATTTGGCCAGTCCCCATATTTTAATGTGGACCGAATCCGCCGTGATCGCCGCTGCGACTCCGTTATCGTCGCCGCTATGTATCGCCGTGATCGCCGCTGCGACTCCGTTATCGCAGCCGTTATGTATCGCCGTGATCGCCGCTGCGACTCCGTTATCGCCGCCGTTATGTATCGCCGTGATCGCCGCTGCGACTCCGTTATCGCCGCCGTTATGTATTGAGCCCGTCCCACGTCGTTAGGCCAACCAGCCGCTATTATCCCTGTCCGGGCACCGTTAGCCGGCGGTATGCAGCGACGGCGGACACTGCAGACACGACCGACTGGTCCGGCACGCCTTGAATCACCGAGTTTTGGCTCACAACTGCCCTTTTGGACGGCGTGTAGGCCGGCTTACCGTGTGGCTTCACAGTGTACAGGCCCTATTGAAATGATGGATAAACAAGCGATGCCGTCAGCTGGTGACGAGGCGGTACAGCAGAAGGCTGCCCGGGGGGGGGGGGGGGCGCTGCGACACTTTCCGGGTCGCTGTACTGGGCTCAGCTGTGACCATGGGAAGGCGGGGTTTCAGTTGGTTTGTGAATGGCGTATCGTGCAGTTGACTTCGCTCCTAGTGTGTGGCAGTATGGGTAGGTATGTCTGCAGATGCGGCCAGGTCGTACTGTGTTGTACTTAACCCGGCATTGACTGGGGTCTCAGCAGAACGCCATTGACTGGAGGGGCGTTAAACGCCCCCCCCCCCCCCTCCCCCTGGTTATCTTCCGAACCAATGATCGCAGCGAGACGCGCAAGGCGGCGATCGAAAGCTCTCAATGAGACGAATCTAAAGCATGTTAAAAATGTCAAAGTGAGGTAAAATGTCGGGTCACGGTCAGGTCAAAGGTCAAAATCGACGTATTTGAGTTTAGGGGCCATACTTTTCATCCAAAGCCTTCGATTGCGACCAGTTTCACCCAAAGTACTGCTAAGGGTATGATACATATCCCGCATGAGCTAAAGTGAGATTGTTGGTCAAGGTCAGGTCACATCAGGTCACTATGCTCAAGATATCTACGAAAGTCATGCAACACATGTTTTATGAGTTATTTTCCACGGATAATTCGATAGTGATAGTCATTTTACCACCTGACTTCATTTACGTGAAATAAATGTCAATTTCAGGTCACCGAAGGTCAAAATTGTAAATTGTTAAATCGAAACAAAAAAAGCATCTTGCTAGACCAGTTTTGTATCAGAAATACAGTGGTGGCATTTATTTGTCTGTATCTAGTCAATAAAAACAAAAACACGCAATCTCAAAATATGACGTCATGAGTTACCCATACTTTAGATGTCATAAGTCAGTCAACAATAGAGATCAGTTTGAAATTTGGTATGGTAGTTGCCTATGTATGGTTCTCTGACATATCTTCCGGTTTTTTGAATATTTTAAAACATTTTGATTTTGTGATAATTTCTCCAAAAAAAACACGTTTTTTTGGGGGGTCAAAAACCAAAATTTTCACATCCGAGAAAGCCAGTTTGTAGCCGTTGCAATTTGCTACCTTTTGGCGTTTTTCGATTGTATTTTGCTTCAAATGTGCCATTTGTACGGTCTGGCAAAGTTTAGCAGATTTTGGTGTAAAACTCGTGTGTAGTGACATCACTAAATTCGCTATAACCCGAGAGATTTTCATTTTTCACAAAAGACGTAACCATGATTTATAAGAAGGTGCCCGAAGTTTCACGTGAATAGCGCTATTAGTTGTTCAGCTATTGCGAAAATTCATCAGGGGGGCTTAAACGCCAACCGCCCCCCCCCCCCCCCCCCCGCCCCCGTCAATGGCGGGTTAATTGCAGCCATTGTTATAATTGTAATTGACTTTAACCTGACCACTGTGCTATTTTTGCTATGTCATCCTTGTGTCCGTACTCTGCTCTGCGGCTGCAGCCAGTGTATCGAGAGCAGTATGTTTCCGTTCCTGTTGGTCCGACGTCGTATCGACCGTCCCAGGTGTTGCGGTTTACTGCCGCCTTACTCCGCCTTACCTGATGAGTTGGCGTGGCTGATGGATTTGTCCCGCACCCGTCCCAGGTGGGGCATTCCATGACAGATCGACCAAGCCATAACACCCTACATCTCAGATTTCGATAAATCTACGTTTGGGGGTTATCTGGGCTGTAGATTCACGCTATGAAAATGTCAGCCCCGTACGTCGAATGGTTTTCGAGTTTCAGCCTCGGGAAACTTTGTAATGTTATGCAAAACAGGAATTTGCAGAGGGCAATATCTCCAATCTAAATCATGCGAATTGCGAGTCATATAAATATATATATCATCAGAATTGTCAAAAATACCATAAATTAATGATATCTTTTTTATTCGAAAATTTTGGAATTTCAACATGGTCAGATCACGTGACTCAGGTCAGATCACGTGATTTTATGTGGCCATTTAAAATTCGGATTTTTCCATTCCATGGATTTTGTCCATGACTGAGCATAAGCCTTCGATGGGAAAAAATGGAGATAATTTGTTTTTTCTAAATATTTTATTTATAGTTTTGTATTTGGAAAAATAATGGTCACATGCGCATATTATTCACATTATGCGCATTATATACACGTCTTTGTATACACGTCTTTGGTAATAACTGTGCACGTAATTCAACGGCATCATGTTCATCTCGTCGACCTGCTTCCAATGATATATAACATGAGCACTGTAGTCGCTCTGTGACCTCAAGGTCACGTGACCTGAGGCGGATTTCCCAAATGACCTGGCTTAATTATGCAATATATTATTTGTTGAAAATTTTATTTTATTTGCTAATTTGAACATTTGTTATCTCTAGAGACACCTTTAGCTACTCGTATAGCATTCTCGGTCTGCAAATAACGATGAGAAAATGTGATGTCTTGAGGATCCACAAACGCCTCTATCGGCGAAATATTGAATTGTCATCACGTGATCTTGATCACTGAGTGGAATAGCATGTCACATGATTCGAAGGGCCTGCAGTCTGCCAGCCCTTCTATTCCACCAAAAAATTGCGAATTTAAGTGAGAACATTACGAAATCACGTGACCTGACTTTATTTTCACCAAAAAAAAAAAAATACAGTACCTTAAAGGAAATGTTTCACCTTTCTGAAAGTTGTCAAATATACGCTGGTTTCAGTAGAAAATATGAAGTAAGTGCTGCTGAAAACGATGGTGATATTTTTTCACTCGAAAAGTCACTTAACTTTATACAAATTAAGTTTTTAGATTTCGGTGAATGACGTCATTATTGAGCTATAGACCGACGCTGGCTGACAAAGTGGGATTGACTGAAAAGGTGGTTGTCAGCCAATCAGCGGCTGCACCAGCCTGGTGTCATTTTGCAAATGGTAAATTCAATTGCTTAAAAACCGTAAAGTTTTGGGAAAAATGACCTTAGTAATTTGGACATTTCAATACCGGCCCAAGATAATCGCTATCTCAGTTTAAAACTAATACAAAGGTGAAACATTCCCTTTCATTTGTGGTCAATTGAGATTCTGATGATATGTCCGCCCCTGTAGCTCAGTTGGGAGAGCGCTGGGCTTCTGACCTCACCCGGTAGTGGCAGCCCGGGTTCGAGTCGTTTCGGCGCTCGCTATTTGCCCCTGCCTGGGATGGCCTGTGGCCGGTGGCAGCGGTCGCACTCAAGGTCAGGTGACGTCAGAGGACGTGGCAGACCGTGTCCAAGTATGTCGGGCACGTACAACTTGCGCTTCTAAATTCTGCCGGACGCCAGGAATTGCTTGATCGGGTGGTGGGGTCTGGGCCTGCGCAACAGGTTATGCTTAGCGCGGGGCCTGACCTCGGAAATCCACCCATTCAAAAACATTCAGACTAAAAAAAAGATAGGCTTCTATATTTTGAATTATTTATATGGGAGCTATCGCCCGCTAAATATTAGCTTAGCGCGACGCCGAAAATACGCCTGAGGCTATAACTCAAAAACCAATCGACGGACGTGGCTGAAAATTTCACAGCGTGAATGTACGGCCCAGATAAGCCTCGACAAGTAGTTACATCGAAATATGAGATGTAGGGTGTTATGGCTTGGTCGATCTGACGTGGTCTGCACCGGATGACCTCATGTCACGTGACCTTGAGGTCACGGTGACTACAGTGCTCATGTTATATATCATTGGAAGCAGGTCGATGAGATGAGCATAATGCCGTTGAATTGAGCTCTCTATCTCTAGCACAATTACGTGCGAAGTTATTACTCAGACGTGCTCGTGCCCATTATTTTTCCAAATGCTATAAATAAAATATTTAGAGAAAAAATTGTCTCGGAACTTTTTACCATCGAAGGCTTATGCATCGAAGCCGATTCTGGCATGGAAAAAATCCGAATTTTAAAGGGAATATAACACCTTTAACCCGGCAGTCACTGGGGTATGTTCTGTAACACGACTCACTGGGGGGGGGGGGGGGGGGGCTTTGTTTAGCCCCCCCCCCCCCTGGTATCTTCAGAACCAATGATTGCAGCGGGACGCGCAAGGCGGCATTCGAAAGCGCTCAATGAGAGAAGCCTAACGCAAACTTTAAAAAATCAAATTAAGGTCATGTCAGGTCACGGTCAAGTCAAACGTCAAAATCGAGGTATTTGAGTTTATGGACAATACTTGCCATCCATGGCCTTCGATTACGCCTATAATCACCCAAAGTGATGTCAAAGGTATGATACATATCCCACATGAGCTAAAGCGAGATTGTTGGAAAAGAGCAAGGTCAAGGTCAGGTCACAAAAGGTTACTACACACAAAATATCTACGAAAGTCATGCAGCACATGGTTTATGGATGCTTTTACGCGTAGAATTCGATAGTAGAAGTCATGTTACCACCTGACTTCATTTACGTGAAGTTAGTGTCAAGTTCAGGTCAAGTTCAGGTCACTGAAGGTAAAAATTTGAAATTGATAAATCGAAATAAAAAAGGCATGTTTCTATATCAGATTTATCTAAAGAAAACAGCGCTGGCATTTATTTGTCTGTATCCGGTCAATAAAATAAAAAAAACGCAATTTCAAAATCTGACGTCATGATTTACCCATACTTTATGTCATGAAAGTAAAAAAAGATGATATAATTTTGAAATTTGGTATGGTAGTTGCCCATATGTTGTTATCTGATATATATTCCGGTTTTTTCAATATCTTTGAAAAAATTGATTTTGTGAGCATTTTTTCAAAAAGTTTTTTTTTATTTTGGGTCAAAACCCAAATGTTTCGAAATTTCGAGATAGCCGGTTTGTAGCCCTTGCAATGTTCTACCTTTTAGCGTTTTTTTATTGCATTTTGCTTCATATGCGGCATTTGTAGGGCCTGGCAAAATTTAGCCGATTTTGGTGTCAAAATCGTGTTTAGTGACGTCACTAAATTCACTATATCTCAAATAAATTCTGACGATTTTTTTTTGATTTTTTCTTATAATGTGTGAAAATGATTCCCGGATAGGTACTGAAAGTTTGGCGTCGATATCTGCATTAGTTATTGAGATATGCCTAATATTCCTAAGGGGGGGCTAAAAAAAGCCCCCCCCCCCGCCAGTGACTCGCGGGTTAACATAGTTTTTAACTGATATAGCCAGATTGTCGGGAGTACTGAGAAATCTCCAAATCTGGAATGTTTCCTTCCAAAACGACCTAGTTGCTGAGTTTCAACGCAAAACCCGTTGGGTTTATTGGGTTTTATTTGAAAGGGATAAATCTCGTGACGTTTCGCATACGTCATCACTACTCCACTGTGATTTATACCGCACTTCGTTTTCGCTATTTTAACCGACCGCCACCGAAACGTGGCTGAAAATTTCACAGCGTGAATGTACTTCATGTGTTTGGCAACAGAATTGCAAGGGAGGCTCGTTCCTCGTCTGGCGTAGCCATTGGTTCAAAATCCATTTCACGAAGCTAATTCGTCTAGATTGCGCTATCGCCGCTGTTGACCGTGGCCCAAGGTAAACACGACAAATCTGAAACATCATGTGACTAGGTTTTAAGTAAATAATTTGGTCAATTTTGAATCAATTTCCAATTGAAAATTACAAAAGGATGCTTCGTGAAAAGCCGTATTTTGTATAGGCCGTGGTACCTGCAATATAACGATTGAGTTTTGACAATGTTTGTTTTTAGTTGATGTTGACTCGCGTTGACACCAAGTTAGAAATATGATTTGCCATAATTTTGTCAATTTGTATTGGATTTCCAATTGAAAATAATGCCAGCACGCGTCCTGAAAAGGCACACCTTTTGATGGGTGGCTCGTACCGGTAGCTGCAATATTCACTGCAGTTCACTGCATTCACTGCACATCCACATTCCACACATTTATTTACATCCACCACGCACACACACACCCATACACACCGATGCACATGCATATACACACATTTATGGGTAGGTATATCACATTGATTTATGCACATGCACATTTATGGGTGTGTTCAGTGTTCACGCAACGCCACACCATCTCCACTCATACCAGACCATAGTGCAAACATTCACACATTTTCAATCGCGGCCAATATACTCGCGAGTCGCGACCCAGCGAACGAGGTTGTTAGTGTTGTTTGCAAATTCTGATTCAAGGATAGACTTTTGCCGGTATGACGTCACAACTCGTTTTGGTGACGCAAGATTCTTGTGACGTCACATGTAAAAATATGAATATTTTTTCTTCAAATTACAACAAATTGTTACTTTTTTCTCTCGCAAAAACGAATGCCAGAACCGTAATCAGGACACTCTTTTCCATCATCCCACGTATTTTTCCCAAGGTGTTATTTCCTATAAATGGCCACAAAATCACGTGGTTTTACCCGAGATCACGTGTTGAAATTCCAAAATTTCGAATTTTCTCAAAATGATTATATATCATATTAGTATATGGTTCATGATGATTCTGATGTAACATATGTTTGTATGACACATGATTTAGATGAGATATATTGACAGGCGCAGCCAGGGGGCTGTGCCTGTCAATTGCCCCCCCCCCCCCCCCCCCCCGCTACGGGTCACAGGGGGCCCCACCGAGATTGGCCGAGATACCATTTGCATTAGCTAAATGGCTTTCAAAAAGTCACAGATGAGCTCTCAAGCCAGGTAAGGGTCACTCTGGTGCATGTCAAGGGCCCTCAGAGACACTGAAGGGCTTTCGAAGCCAGCCCAGGGGACCTCTTGGACATGTCCAGGGGCCCATTGAGCCCACCCAGGGGCCCAAAAACTGTCCAGTGGCCTCTCGAGCATGTCCAGAGGCCCATTGAGCCCACTTAAGGGCGCAAAAACATGCCTAGGGACGTTTCGAGCATGCTCTGGGCCATATTGAGTCCACTCAGGGGCCCCAAAAACCTGACCTAGAGCATGTCCCACTTGTCCAGGGGCCAATTGAGCTCACCCACGGCCTAACAAACCTGCCCAGTGGCCTCTAGCATTTCCAGGGGCCCATTGAGTATGTGCAGGGGCCTCTCGAGCCCCCAGGGGCCCATTATAGTTTGTTTTGGGCCTCGAACCTGCCCAGGGGCCATTATAGTTTTCCCAGGGGCCCATCGAGTCTGTTCAGGGGGCCTCTCGAACCTGCCCAGGGGCCATTAGAGCCTGCCCAGAGGCCTCTCGAGCCTGCCCAGGGGCCCATTGAATCTGTTCAGAGGCCTCGAAGCTGCCTAGGGGTCATCGGAGTCTGTTCAGGGGCCTCTCGAGCTTTCCCAATGGTCCATTGATCCTGTTCAGGGGCCTCTTGAACCTGCCCAGGGGCTATTAGAGTCTGTTCAGGGGCCTCTCGGCTTGTCAAGGGGCCATTGAGTCTGTTCAGGGGCCTCTCGAGCTTATACAGAGGGTCATTGAGTCTGAACGGGGCCCTCGAGTCCGCCCAGGGGTTGCTAGCCGTCGCCTGGAGCGCCTGGCGCCTGCTATAGCTGGAGCGCCTGCTAGCCGTGGTCGGCGCGGTCATAATGAGCGGTAATGTGCTATATTCTGACCCACCTGGTGCAATGTTTTCTTGGGTTTAAAAATGGTAATTTGATAAGTCTGATGCGTTTTTTTTTATTCGGGGGGGGGGGTGGTAGTACAAAACAATTTAACAATTTTCCTCTCAGGAGAGTGTGTGCTGCAATATTTGTCAGCCAAGGGCGTCGCCGACGGGAGGGTCGAGGGGTCTGGGTAGACTCACTCCACTCTTAGAAGGCGGGGGTCGACCCCCCACCCCATCCCCACCCCCACTCACACACACTTTTTGCGATAAAAATTAACTATTTATCGTACAAATTGCCTTTGCAGCAGTCAAAATCCAACTATCAAATGTCCAGTGTCAAAATCCAGTGTCAAAAAACGGGAAAATTTCGCGGCATGACACAAGTTTCGCAATTGCTTATACAAATTTGGAAAATGAGAAAATTTATTTAATTGAGTGTCTGGCAGAGGCTCTCCTTGGCGGTAATTGCTGGCCCCAGCCCCCAGGTCCCTTCATATTCCCTTCATAAAATATTAACTTTCAAGTTGCAAGCAGGCTACATGTTCAGCTAGTCTGCCGAGTTCCGAAAAAGGCGACGCGAACGCAAAGACGAGGAGATCGACACCCGGAAGCTGCTCCAGCGGTGCCAAATTTGCTGGACCGAAGAGCTAATGGTGGGAACAGGCCAGGACCATCTCCCCAAGCCTTCTCCCCCCAGGCTCCTCCAGATCCACAGAGACCATTTATGGGCGGAAAAGTCGTTCTGCCTCTTGCTGCTTTTAACCATTTGCACTGTTACCAGTTGTTTGTTACAGTTCGGTACATATGTAATGTATACAGTTAGTATTATCATGTGTACTATTGAGCGCTGACTGGTACCGGTCATCGTGATTTGTTATCCGAGGCTAATGTAAATGAAAAACTACCTTCATTTCAATATTTGCATCATACCGAGATGCGCAACCAGGAAAAGAGGTTACCGATCTTGGCTCCACTCAAGGCTGTATAAACCAGGTAGAACACTCGGCCGAAAAAGTGGTGACAAACACTAATTTAGTAGCCGCGACCCCGGAGTCGCTGTGACGTAGAAGGCGGGGGACGCGGCCGGCCAGCCGCCGTACACAACATTAGTGCGCGCGTGCCTGCAACTTAGATCGCGCTTAGTTTCTTTGTTTGCCGGTCGATTGCAAAACTTGTAATATGTAATATGTCACAAATCAACCGCTCTGCCGGATGCCGCTGAAAAAAAAATACAATCAGACCAATATTTGCTGTTATATCTGCGCAAAGTTCAACGAGTAGGTACGGCCGATCGCCGCTCGAAATGATGATAAGTGTATCTTTGATGTCATTACCCGGCGTGGAAAATGTGAATGTATCGCAATGAATTGCATATGGAGACATAAACCTCATCAAATATATTGCATTTGTTTGGCATTGCTATTCCTTCTCGTGACATAGTACAGGCGCGGATCCAAGATTTCGGTCAGGGGGAGGGGGGCGCCGCATACAAGAAGTTGCGCCCTACGCGCGCTTGGTGGGCGCGACATGGGCGCGACCCGGGCTCAGGGGGGGGGGGGGGAGCTTGGGGCTCCCTAGCGCTCCCTAGACTTTTCTTATAGGTGAATCTTCGGGAAATTTATGAAATGGTATAGGATCTGAATCGTGATCTTGATCAACTTTTTTGGCATGTCAGTCGTTGCTGCACCCCGACGGCGAAAAAGGCATGTAACTCCTATGTCCTATGTCCTGTAACTCATAAGTCACATTATTATCATTGATGTTATAGTCATTACTAGACACTTGGCAATTTGTGTTCATTAGTGCAAGCCACCCACAGCACAGGACCAGTAGCATTAGGTACTACTCACTGGCGGCGGATAGGGGGGGGGGGGGTAGAGGAGGCAGCTGCCCGCCCACTTTAGAAGTGGGGGGAGGGAAACATATGATTTTGCCTCCCCCCATAAATTTGTAAGAGAAATTTGTAAGATTATCCATACTCCAAGAAATTGGTTCGATTTTTCCTTTTGACCGAAACAATTACCCAGGGCCTCGATGTGCCCCCAGCCAGCCTGATGGGCCTTCTAAGGCCGACAGAAGGCCCTCAGTCGGCCTGAGGGGACCCTCGGTAGGCCATGAGGGGCCCTCAGAAGGCCTGAGACTTCAACATTGGCCTGTCCGACGGTTTTTTGCGACCATTTAGAGGCCCTGCAAAATATAGTGGCCTAAATCCGAGGAGATACCATTTCGCGGTAATTTTTTTTGGGGGGGGCCTTTGGCCGTGGAAGGAGGCCCTTTTGCCGAGGGGATCCTCTGAGTTTCTTTGCCCACCATCCGAAAATACGATCCGCCGCCACTGGTACTACTCATAATGGTGTCTCAAAACCTAAGTAATACCGATATCAGTCACATTGGTATAGATTTTCTAGTCTGTTTATATAAGGTGACACAATCTATGGGTTTACGTCCTTGAAAAATGCAAAAATATAGCTAACCTACTCCTACAGCCCTTATGTCGACAATTTTCGTAGATGTCCTCAGCTAAAGAACGCACAGATTTGGGTGTAAATTTTTAGCTTATGAGGTATTCTAGGAGAATACTGCAATGTTGACAGATACAATTATTATGTCGACTTTCATATACACCTTTAAATATTGTCTTACGCTTCATAAAAATAAGTAAATGCTTAAAAATGCACACGCACACACGCCCGTGCATTGCCAGCGAACCAATATGGCGAACCCGTTGAAATGTAAACAAACGATTCTCCCCCGCCTTCACGTCATCACAACCTGACCAATCACAGTCGAGCTTGCTCAAGACTGAATTGGTCAATACTAGCTGATAGCCAAATATAGCTTATGAGCAGATCCGATAAACACGGCCAAGATGCTGGAAGCTGCTCGCGGTTGTCACACTTTTTACCGATGTTGAAGGAGCGGAGTACACCCCCTGGCTCCACTCATGGTTGGTTCCAATATTAAAATTTCGTTTTCAAGGACTTAAAATTAAAATGTTCACGCCGCTTCGCGGCGTCACATCGGTAGTCATCGTCATAACGAAGCCATAGTCATTGTCATCGGTTCGCCGTAACGCTGAATTGAATGAATCACATTTTTACCTTGTTATCCTCTACAAGGCCCACCGCCTATATTGCTGGGTTGTATCAGGTAAACCCGTAAAAATGTCGCGCCGCTTCGCGTCGCTAACTAACAAGTACCTACCTACGTCCTACTATAGCATGAAAATACACATAAAAATGTTGCAAAGGCTTAAGTACACGTATACAAATGTGGGTAATTTTTTTCGTTATTTCAGCCGCCCCACACTCAAAATCCGCCCCCACCACCCCCACCTGTTGTCAGCTAAGATAGGTTTTCTCTCCTGTACGTAACAATACAAATTAGTAATGCGCTCAGTACAATGCCTACTGAGGGTCCTGGTCCAATCCAGCTCATGCAAAGTAGACAAGGAAAAATTGTTAAAAAGGGGGCTTCACAAAATAAAGTGGCCGAAATCCGTAGAGTTTCTCATATCCAGGGGTATTTTTGGGGGTGGGGCCTTTCCCAGGGGCTTGCCCACCTCCCCTCTCTTCTGAAGGTCTGGATGCGCCCCTGGATATTGACCGCTGAATATGCGTTTTGCACGACATTGCAAAGTTGTCCGAGGCTGTATCTCGAAAACTATTCGAAGGACCAGGCTGAAAGTTTCACAGCGTGAATCTACGGCCAAAATAACCCCCAAGACATAGTTTTATCGAAATATGAGATATAGGGTGTTATTTCGAGATTTGTTTGAGTCGATCTGTCCTGGAATGCCCCAGGTGTTGCTGCTCTGTCTGACATCCGCCCTGCGTCCGCCTGTGTTGTCAGGTGGTGCGGCTGTGCCAGCGGGACCCGCACCAGCTGTTCCAGCGGCTGCAGGGCCAGCTGCAGGAGCTGACGCTGGAGGTGAAGGTGCGTCTGCTGGAGCATCTCAGCCGGGAGCGGCCCGGCCTCGCCCAGCTGTTCCTCACGGCGCTGCTGGACAACTACGACCGGCTGGTGACGGCCGCCGTCAGCCTGTCACCGGCCGTGCACGCGCTGGAGCACCACCACCTGTCCCGGTGAGCAGCGCCGTCACACAGGCGCCACAGCACGCCGCTGGCAGATAGGTCAAAGCACTAGAGCGCGCGTTTCAATCGCATCACGTCCTGGTTTCTGTTGACCAGAGGTGAACTGCAGCCTAGTTGGTGTCGGTATTTCCCGCTGCAGTGCCTTGACGCCCGTTCCCTCCCGGCTCTGTGCGGCAGGTTCGGCCTCTCGTGGGAGTCGCTCAACAAGCACGCCTACCAGTCGGTGGTTTACATGGACCCGATGGTGCAGAACAACCTGCCGACGTTCATCTCGCAGTTGCGCGCGCTGCTCTCCGGCCAGGAGCAGCAACTGGTGTACGCCGACCTGGTGCGCCGCTACCTCAGCTTCGACGACGAGATGAGCCGCGCCGCCCAGCAGTGGGCCGCCGCCGAGGCGCGCCTCCAGGAGTTCGGCCAGGAGCAGGCCACGCTCAAGGCCAAGCAGCGCATGCTGCGCGAGGACTGGGAGCTGCTGCGCGCGCAGCGGAAACTGCTGCAGCAGCAGCAGCAGGTGCTGGGCCGGGACGGCGTGTCGGCCGAGGAAGAGGAGGAAGCGCTGCAGCGGCTGGTGGCCGGCTGCACCGAGGAGGGCTGTGAGGAGTGCGCCCTGACGCTGCCGGAGCCGGCTGGCGCCGGAGGCGAGGCCGGCCGGCCGCGCTCCATCGGCCTGCTGGAGCTGCGCCAGGCGCTGGAGACCGCCTCCAGGGCCGGCGACGGCGACGCACCCGGCGGCAAGCCGGCTCCCGCCGCCAGCTCCGCCCCCGTCACCGCCGCGCCCGCCACCTCTCATGCCGTCACACCCACCTCCTCCGCGCCGTCCGCCGCCCCGGCGCCGGCCCGACCGGCCGCCTGCCTCAAGAAGTCCGCCGCAACCCAGGCGCCGCCGCCGTCCGGCTGTCAGTCTCAGTCGGCGTCCAGCGGCTGCCAGGGCGGCGGCGCGGCGCACAAGCACACCTACTCGAAGGCGGCGCCGACCACGCACCGGCCGCAGCCGCGCTTCGACCCGGCGCTGGACCCGGCCGACGACAGCAGTCCGAACGACTCGTGCTCGGAGCAGTCGTCGTCGACGGCGTCCCAGCACTGCAGCTGCTGCTACTGCGAGGTGTTCGGGCACGGCGTGCCGCCGGTGGCGCCCGTCAGCCGAAACTACCCCGAGATCCGCGACCGACTGCGGCTGCGGCTCGACCAGCGGCGGCGCGACCACAAGTCCGAGTCGTCAGAGCGCAGCTGCACCGGCGAGATGTCTGTGCACGACGACACACGCGACATCGGCGACCTGCTGCAGTTCATCGAGACCAGCGGGGCGGAGCAGAAGAGGAACGATAAGCGGTCGGCCAAGCGGGAGCGTCAGCGCGTGCGGCGCATGGACACGAACGCGGCGGAGGAAGAAGAGCACCAGCAAATGAGAAACATCGAGGAGTTCCAGCGGCGCAACCCAGAGGTGACCATCACCGTGGTGAAGACAGGCGAGGGCGACCAGGCGCCGCAGCCCGCCGACATCGAGCGCGACCAGCTGTGCCCGTCCGGTGTCAAGAGGAAGAAGCAGCGGCGGCTGGCGAAGCTGGCTGCCACGCAGTCCGCCGCAGCGCCGGCCGCCCCTGCCGCTCCCGCCGCTCCTGCCGCTCCTGCCGTCTCCGTCGCCCCTGCCGCTCCAGCCGTCCCTGCCGCTCCCGCCGTCCCAGCCGCGCCGGCGCCGAGCGAGCCGAGCGCGGCGCCCGCCGGCGAGGCGTCCCCGAAGAAGGCGTCTCCGATCATGGAGGGCCTGGCGCGGAACGGGCTGGTGTCGGTGCCGTGCGCGCCGGGCGCCGGCGACGCACGCATGGTTACCATCCGCCGGGTGATGGAGCCGGGGGGTCGCGAGCCGAAGGTCACCATCACGCTCAAGGGCGACTCTCCGGAGAAGGACCGAGTGTTGATGACGCTCGTCAACGGTCAGCTGAGGAACGGCGGCGCTGCCGAACCGGCCACCGCCGCCGACCCGGCAGCCGAGCCGCCCATGACCAAGACGGCCAAGAAGAAGCTGAAGAAGGCGGCGCGCCTGCAGAAGCTGCGGGAGGAGGAGGAGGCGGCCGAGCGGGCGCGGCTCGAGGCGGCGCGCGCCGCCGAGGAGGAGCAGCAGAGGCTCGAGCAGCTGCAGCAGGCCAAGAGCAAGAAGAAGAAGAAGAAAAAGGGAGGTCAGAATAACACCGCCAACGGTACCGCCGTCCAGCCGTCAGCTCAAAAGGCGACTCCGGCCGCCGCGGTCAAGATGCCGCCGCCAGTGGTGTTGAACGGTAAGGACGCCGACAAGTGGCGGGCGCCCAAGAAGCCGGCCGCGGAGCCGGAGCGGAAGCCAGCGGCGTCCGCCCCGCGCGCCGCCGCCGCCGGGAAGAAGAAGCCGGAGCCGGCGGCGGTGGCGGTGAGCGAGCCGCGCCGGCCGGCCCGGCCACCGGTGGAGCCGCCCACCCAGCTGATGCAGGACCTGGCGCTCTCCTCGTCCGACAGCGAGATTGAGGACCTGGCGCGCGCCTACCGCATCCCAGCCGGCATCACCATCAGCAGGGTGCGCGGCGGGGAGGCTGCGGGGGGCGCCGCGGGCCGGCCGGCCGCCGCCAACGCTGTTGCTGGCCGTCAGACCCCGCCCGCCTCCACCGCCGCCACCGCCGACAAAAAGTCCAAGAAGAAGCGGAAGAAGAAGGCCGGGGCGGGCGCGGCGGCGCCGGCGGAGGAGGCGGTGCCCGAGGTGACGATCCGCAAGGTGGGCGTGGCGCCCGGCCGGCGTCCGAGGCGCTCCGTCGACGACGACGAAGCGGTGTTCATGCCGGCGGCGGGTGGCGACATCACCGACCTGGTGGATAAGGAGGTGGAGGCGTTCAAACGGTTCTGCCTGGACGGGCCGCAGGTCAGCCGCGAGCACCGGCCCAAGGTCAACCTCAACATCAAGGACATCCTGATAAAGAAGAAGCCATTGTAAAGCATGGTTGTGATACACCTTCAGTACTGCTCTTACTTTGTACTAGTCTTAGGAATCGTCTGCCTTGTAACTTCTTTTAATACTTTGTTACAAGTAGCTCTTGCGTTCTCGATTAATTTAATTCTTGACTTTGCGCCGGTGCGCGCGCGTGGCACGAGCGGCAGTGCCCGCCCCGTCCGGCACAACCCGCCAGAATATTAATAGAGAGCGCACGGACGACTCTGTGTGTGTGACTGGTAGTTGTGGGGGGGGGGAGGGGGCTGCGGAGGTGGCAGCTCTTCACATCGAGCGGTGTGGAGCGGACCGGCACTGTGGGCTACAGCAGGGGGCGGCCGACGGGAAAGGGGACGGAGGGGGGAAAGAAAACCTGAATAGGGAGGCTGGGACATGATAGGATTGGAGAAACCCATTACTGAAAGTTAAGAACAGAGGTAACGGTTACGCGATGACCAAAGCAGATGTCGCACCCCAACACTCCAAATAAGCAAACGGCAACGCTTATATGCAATGGGTTATGACCAGCCATTGCGCTAAAAGCCTACAGTCCCCTGTATACCAAGTTCATCGACTACTAGGCAGGCAAATCACATATAGGTGTTTTGTCTGATTAGAGTGGATGATCCCAGTTGGACATTCCGCCGAGACCATCGTCACCCGTCAGTGTCCGTGCTCACCGTTGGTCATAGGCCAAGAGCATTAGGGTGCCCCCCCCCCCAAAAAAAAAAATTGGCTGTGCAAGCTTGCCATCAAAGTCGTACAGACCTCAGCGTGTTCATTTGAAAGCTCTTGCCGAGTAGAATAAACTTTAACACTGTCAAAATGCTTTAAATTATATAGGTTTTGTTTTCAGTCAAAAACATGTACAAGCCCAAGCAAACCCAAGCAGAGCTCTATTGAATGATTGGTTTTCTGCAAGTTTTTGACCCTTAAAACAAAAACTACCGAATTTAAATAATTCAACTCTTTGCATATTATTTGCCTGGAGAACCCAGTGTCAATTGGCAAGCTTGCAGATACAAAAAAAAATGTGTTGGACACTAAAGAGCCTGCTGGTTAGGCAGGCATCATACTCGCGAGTGTTAATGGGGATTTCAAGTACCGTGAGCGTTTCTTCTGATGATTGTTTTTGGGTGCCTCAACTGCTCGGGTTATTGGCGCCATGAGCGTTTCGTCTCATACCGGCTTCAACTGCTAGGGCCCTAGACATGCTCCCAATCAGATTACAAGCTCCCAAACCTCAGATCGGGTGGCGTATTCGGTATATTTGGCCTCGCGCCTTCGACGTTCGTCCGAATAGCCGCAAAGCTTACAACAGTCTACACAAACAGCTGGTGGGACGATACCCACATCGCCCACTTAAAACAGCCCCGGTCTCGGTTTCAATTTATTTGCTCGCTCTCTTCGGTAAAGATCTACAGTCTGACTCCCCGATATTTCGCTGACAAAACAATCACATCTCGTAAACAGCGGCCCGCGTCGCGGTCCGTAGCAAGTTTGAACTGGTTGAACAGGCATAAAATACAATGGGAGTGAGTCTGCGACATCATACGCGTCCACAATTTCACCTCGAAAACGTCGTACCGTTAAATCCCAGAGGCTAATTTGACACAGAACATCGCACAGCGGGTACCTTCCGCCCATTCAGCGGCGCGCTGCATCGCAGCCGCCCGGCTCTGTCAAGCAGCCGGGCGCCTGCGGTGTCGGCCCTCCCTCACCCACCCATCCACACTCTCGCAACAGTCGCACCGGCATTTCGTCCCGCTATGTCCAAGGGCCTGGCAGATCACAGAATCGTATCACAGATGGCGTGGCAGTCGAGGCTGCTCTCATTGACGGGGGAGGGGGCTAAACAAGCTCGGCGACAAACTCGCACGTGAACGGCTGCGGGGACCCTGCGCCGCCAGGCCCTTGGCGTTTGTAGCGTCGGAAGGCGGGCGGCCGCGCCGCCGCCGCCGCCGCCACGCGCACACACACGGAATGCCTGGTAGTTGAAGGGGCACGCGCCGTCCACAGTCGCACACTGCACTGCTTCGCCGCCGCCGGCGCCGTCCGGCTCCGCTCCGCCCGGGACCGCGTGGCGGCCGTCACTTCTTCCCGGTGGTGCGCCGCTTGGCGGTGCGGATCTTGCGGCCGGCGATGTTGGGCGCCGTGGCCGAAAACGGGTTGGCCGCGCCGCTGCAGGGGGAAACGACCAACAGTCAGCGGCGCCACAGTCGGTGGCAGACCACCCTGTCCCCCACCCCCTCGTCCCGGAACAGCACTACAGGACACCGACAGACAGATTTACAGCCGGCGCTCTTATGGCACACAATGTTCAAGAGTAAACAGTACTGCTCGCATGTTTAACCTGTTCTATTGCAATGAATTCGCAAGAACTTGGCACTAGAGCGCCAACAAAAATTACTATTTACACACCAGATAACCAATAAATATATTTGCACCGGGTCCAGGCAGCAGAAAACGAAAACAGGTGAAAAGGGGGGGGTTGCATCATTAACAGCTATGTACAGTAGAGAGCAACTTACGGCGCCTGGGCGGGAGCTCCGAACGGTGTCGGTGCGGGCGCGGCGGCCGGCGGCGCGCCGGCGGACGGCTGCCAACACACACAAACGGTGGTCTCGTCAGTCACACGGCCGGGGTCGTCAGTCACACGGCCGGGACGGGACGGGCGGCACAGACGCGGGGAGCCGCCGCCGGGTGTGATGGTAACCGGTGAGTGACGGCCGCCGCTCCCGAAACACGTCCGGACACAACACGGTCAGCGGGGCAGGGTCAGACAGGAGCTGAAGCACGGCATGTGAGGAAACACCATGGTGGAAAGCCTCCACCAGAGAGACGATGAAGGACTGTCTTCGGATGATCAGATATTCAGAGCATTCCTAAACCACTGACGAACGTGCGGTTGTTGACACAAAACGATACATAAATATGTAGGCCAATCGTATCGGGACTGGTTACAAAACTGATTATATCAACCACCATCAAGAAAGCCAGAGCCCTTCGGTGTCAGCCACGCAGACAAACATTGTCTGAATTCTAGCGCTTCTGAAAGACTTCGCCCGTCAACAGTTACTCACCGCTCCGAAGCGGAAGACTCCGCCGGCGGCGGGCGCAGCGGGCGCGGCGGCCGGCGCTGCCTGCTGCCCGCCGCTGAAGTTAAAACTGGGCGTCGTGCTGGCGCCGAAGGAAAAGCCGGCGGACGGCGGCGCCGGCGCGGCAGACTGACCGAACGCCGGCGCGCCGAAGGCGGGCGCCGCCGGCTGCGAAGAAGCGCTCTGGCCGAAGGCGAACACGCCCGGGGCGGCGGCGGGGGCGGCAGACTGTGCGCCGCCGAACGCGAACGGAGCCGTGGTGGCAGCCGGCGCCGCCGACGAGCCGAAGCTGAACGCGGCCGGAGCGGTCGTTTTGGCGGCGCCAAACGCGAACGGCGCCGGTGCTGCTGCCGCAGCCGGGACGGATCCTGCCGCGCCAAACGGGCTGGGGGCGGCAGCGGGGGCTGCCGAGCCGGAGCCGAACTGGAAGACGGCTGGCGGCGTCGGCTTGTCCTCGGCGGCCGCCTTCTTTGCCGCCGGGCCGTTGCTGGTGGCGCCGAAGCTGAACACCGGCGCCGAGTCCGTCTTGGTCGTCGCAGGCGCGCCGAACGCGAACCCGCCAACGGCCGAGCTGCTGCTGCCGGACGGGGTGCCGAAGGAGAAGCCGCCGGGGGCAGGAGCCGCGCTGCCCTCTGTCGCCGACCCGCTGC
The DNA here is from genome assembly GCA_036785665.1 of Chirona hameri. Taxonomy (NCBI): domain Eukaryota; kingdom Metazoa; phylum Arthropoda; class Thecostraca; order Balanomorpha; family Balanidae; genus Chirona; species Chirona hameri. Next base: position 72,181 of record JAXIVJ010000831.1, read on the forward strand.
CGAAGGCGAACACCGCGGCCGGCGCCGCTGACCCGCTGCCGAATGAGAAGGCCGCAGCGGGCTTCTCGGAGCTCTCCGGCGCCTTCGAGCCGAAAGAGAACGTCGCTGCGGGCTTCGCCGCGGTGCCGGAGCCGAAAGAAGAGGTGGCCGACGGCTTGTCGGAGCTCTCGGGCGCCTTCGCTCCGAACGAGAACCCTGCCGAAGGCTTCTCCGTAGAGTCTGAAGGTTTCGAGTTTGCACCAAAGGAAAATACAGCGGTCGGCTGAGTCGAGCTATCAGACGTCTTGGCGCCGAATGTAAGACCAGCACTGCCCTTGTCAGATTGTTCTGTCTTCGCCGCACCCAACGAGAATCCGGCGGCCGGCGCCGGAGCCGCGGAAGTCGTCTTAGCGGCAGACACGGCTCCGTCTGTCACACTTGAGCTGCCACCAAACACGAGCCCAGCACTGGGCTTGTCCGAAGCTCCGGAGCTCTTCGCGCCGAACGCGAACAGTGCCGGCAGCTTCTCCGCGGCGCCCGACACCTCAGACTTGGCCGGTTTATTGGCGGCAGACTCTCCGAAACTGAAGGTCGCCGCGCTCTGCGCCGTACTACCGCTGGCCGCCTGGGATCCCGCGCCAAAGGTGAACGCTGCCGAACCGGCGGCAGCGGTGCCGGCGCTCGACGCCGGAGCGCCGAAGCTGAAGCCGCCGTTGGCCGGCAGCACAGTGGACTTGCCGGCCGCCTTGGCCTCCTCGCCGGAGTCGCTGTTGGTATCGGCCGGTTTGGCGACGTTGGCAGATCCGCCACCCAGCAGGTCCATGATGTTACCCGTCTTCAGCTCGGGCACGGGCTTCTCGGCGAGCCGCTCCGGCTGTTTCCGCTTCAGTGACACCGGCGAGCCCCCGGAGCCAGCGCCGAAGTTCATATCCGGCGCCTTGGCAGCCGGCTCTCTGGTTTTCGCGCTCGCACCATCGGCGGCGGCGGCGCCAGTGAACACGGCAGTGGCGGCCGGCTTGTCGGCACTGGCGGCACCAAAGGTGAACCCACTGCCACTCGAGGTCTTGGTCTCGCCCGCAGTCTTCGACTCGTCCGTTTTGCTAGCGGAAGTATCCGCCCCAAACACGAATCCGCCCGCGGCAGGCTTGGCCGCCTCGACCGAGTCGGTCTTCTTCGCTCCAAACCCAAACGAGAACGCGCCGGCGGCCGGTTTGGACGCGCCGAACTGGTACGGCGTGCTGTCCTTGGCTCGAGACTCGGGCCGCGGCGACTCGCATGCCACGCACTTGGAGACGGCCGGCTTGTTGCGCACCAGACATGTGGAGCACTCCCACGTTTCGGCTGCCGACTTGGCCGCGGCGCCCTTGTCGGCCGGGGCCGCGGCGGAGCTGGGCGCGGGGTTCGGCGTCTCACACGCGGCGCACTTGGCCGCCTCGGCCTTATTGGAGAGCATGCACGTGTCGCACGACCACTGGCCGACGGCCGGTTTGAACTTGCCGCCCCAGGAGGAGCCACTAACGGAAGGCTCGGCCGCAGCAGACAGTTTCGCACTGGAGGCGGCGGGCGGGACCGTCTTCGCACTCGCGTTCGGCATCTCACAGGCGCCACACTTGGCCGCCTCGGCCTTGTTCGAGAGCATGCATGTATCGCACGTCCACTGGCCAGCGGCCGGCTTAAACTCATCACCCCACGAACTGGTGATAGCCGGAGCTGCAGTAGGGCCCGGCTTGGCCGCCGGGGAGGCCGTCTTGGCCGCCGGGCCGCCGGGTGTCTGACAGGCGGCGCACTTGGTGGCCTCTGGTTTGTTAGACACCATGCACACGTCACAACACCACGCGCCGGCCGCCGGCTTAAACTTGTCCCCCCAGGAGCTGGCCACGGGCGCGGCCGGGGCCGCCTTCGCCGCTGCGCCGCCGGGTGTCTGGCACGCCATGCACTTGGCGGCGTCCCGCTTGTTGCTCACCATGCACGTGTCGCAGCTCCAGGTGCCGGCGACCGGTTTGAACTTGTCGCCCCAGGAGCCGGTGCCGGAGGAGCGGAGGCCAACGGCGAGACTGGCCCCGCTCGAGCCGGAGCCGGAGGCGGCGGGCCGCTCTCCGACCGCGGTCGGCGCGCTGAAGGAGAACGTCAGCTCGTCGTCTCCGTCGGCCAGACCGTTCACCAGACCGCCGCCGGCCGGATACACCGCGCGCGGGCTGCTGAACGTGAACTCCCCGTTCTCCGCCCCGGCGTTGACGGCGGCGGCGGGAGGTGCCACGGACGCGGGAGGTGCCACGGACGCGGCCGGCGCCGCAGCGGCAGCCGGCCGCCGCACCTCCGCCAACGCTTTGGGCGTGGACGTGGAGAGACTGAACGGCCGGATGTGCGTGAACGGCAGGCTGACGTCGGGTAGCGGCTCCGGCGACGGCGGCAGCTCGCCCGGGTCCGCCTCCGGCCGGGACGAGTAGTGGCCGCGCTCCTTCTGACGTCGCATCTTGCCGCCCGTGGCGGCGGTCGGTGTTGGTGCTGCTGCTGCTGGCGTGGGCTGGTTGGAGAACGTCACCCGCCTGCTAGAACAGACGAACGTGTATCAGTTCTGGTGGCCGTCTGGACTCTGGGACATAGATAAACAAGTAACAACGCCGTGGAAACCAGTTATCATCACTGTGTTAATTAAACTCACGTCGCACTAGTGAAAATACTCATGTTGAGCTATATCATGAGTTGGGGCTTAGAGGCGCCGCAATTGCCGCCATTCTGAGGTGTAAATAAGACGGGAAATTCCAAATTGCCAGAAACAAGAAAGTATCCAACAGTCTTGCATCGAAGAAGGCATTCCCATACAATATTGCCAGGCGAGTTCACCAGCCGAAGGCCCAGCGGACGTTCTGCCCACCGCGCCATACCCGCTGCCTGGCCGCCAGCCCCTCGGGTGGACCGGCTGACCTCAGCGTCGGTGGCCGGCGGCCAGCAGGGATGGCATGTGACCGGGGCGGGGCGGGGCGGGGCGGGGCGGGGCGGGGCGGGGCGGGGCGGGGCGGGGCGGGGCGGGGCGGGGCGGGGCGGCCTCACCTGCTGGCCGCGTCCTCGGCCGCCGCTGTCAGACTCCGGTTGGGCTCGACGGTGACCTTCACGGGCGACACCACGTGGTGCACGGGCGGACCCTCGGGCCGCCGCCGGCCCAGTCTGCAGCCGCAGGGGAGAGAAAGCAGTCAGTTAATGCCGCTGTCACATTAATAATATGATGGCAATTTGCGACCATGTTATAGATTCTGTTACGCTTGTATTGTTCAGCCAGTCGAACTGGGGTCTGTCTGGGGACATTTAGGCAATGACACAATAAGTTCATGAACTGTCAGTAGCACACAATTCCTTCGAAAATCTGTATAACTGCCGTCCTTGAAAGCACATGACCATCCATATCAGCATAGCATAGTATAGTATATCGCATCCGCAGAATGTGCTAAACCCCGTCTGATTGGTTGCCAGCTGACTTCCCGCCTTATTGCTCCCAGCCTCAGCCCGTGCCCGGTTACCAACCTGGCTCCGTGCGCGCCGTACAGGCCGGCCCTGCGCTGGCCGTCCATGCTGCAGTCGAGCAGTCGGTCGCCGGGCGACGCGAGCGGCACGCGGCGCGCGTCAGTCACCGGGGTAGACATGCCCTCCAGCACGGAGAGGATGCGCCGAGCCGTGGTCGACATGGAGGCGTCGTCCGGGGCCCGTACAGACGCCGCGCGCGGCCGCACCTAGACGGCACATGCCCAGAACAAGGTCACTCGCAGTCTCACACACAGAGAGAGACGGCCGGGGCCAGCCGGACGTTACCGACGGCGGCAGCCCGCCCCGACAACAGTCAGGACAAAAACAGCCGCCGCCGCCGCCGCCGCCGCCGGCCAGCAGTGTGGTGCGGGGTGCAGACCGGCAGACCGGCAGACCGGCAGACCGGCAGACCGGCAGACCGGCAGACCGGCAGACCGGCAGACCGGCAGACCGGCCGGCCAGCAGTGTGCTGCGGGGTGGAGAACGGCAGACCGGCAGTCCGGTTGGACGCCGCACACATGCTGATGGGGTGCAGTGGCGCGCCGTGTGTGAGTCGAGCACCGTGAACACCAGACACCTGGTTAATACGCGCACTTGCGGCCACCGGCCAGGGCTGGGCGTGTTCAGTGGTACTGGCAACAGGTGGTGAGAAGGAGACTCGAAATGGAGTCTCCTTGGACGGGATCCGCGGTGACAGACGCAGACAGACCATCGAACGACTGCTACACCGAGTCCCTTCTCCCTGGGGAACACCCATGGACGCCCGAGACCTCAGACGAGACGACGTGGTGGCGGCCTTGGCCGCCGGCTACCGATCCTCCCAGAGCCGCCTGGCGGGGGAACAACAACAACAGCTACACCGGATCTCGGCCCCACCGGGCACAGCGATGGCAATAGCCGAAAATCAAATGGATGCTGCAAAATTAGCCAAATTGCAAACGTCAGAAGGCTTTCTGGTAACAATTTCATTAAATCAGCTGTCTAAAACCACACGGCTGAGAACTGAGAACTGAAAAGTGGTCCGACATGGCATAACAAGCCTCCCTGAAGTTATCGCAAGGAAGTCCGAACTCCGTCATCACACTCGTTCTACAGCTGGCGTTTTCTGAACAACTTACCGACAGACTTCTCCGGGCCGTTCATAATCCAGTGAACTGACTGGGTAAACTGAGACAACGCCGCAAACTGCCGCTCACACGGCCAGTACAAGGCAACGGGTAATTAATCATGGCTAGGTACGCAATTTATCAAATCAATATCATGCCATTAAGCAAGATACACTTATGGAAGTCATCCGACCAGAGACGTCCTCGGACACTTTCGACCAATCCGTATTGTTCTCCCATAGCATTAATTCAAAGGTTCTAAACATTGTAAAGCAGCTACTGCCCACAGCGATCCGGACACAGCGCGAGAAGGCTCAGAGAGAACGGCGCACCGTACCAGGTAGGGTCCGCCGGAGGTGGCGAGGTTCAGAGAGGGGCGGGTACCGCCACACCGTACCTGGTACCTGTTGTACCTGGCAGGTAAGGTCCGCTGGAGGTGGCGGGGGATCAGAGGGGCGGGTACCGCCACACCGTACCTGGTACCTGGCAGGTAAGGTCCGCTGGAGGTGGCGGGGGATCAGAGAGGGGCGGGTATCATCAGCCCCCGTCCACAAATCGCAGGCTCCCTTCACTACGACGTCACCCCGGGAGTAGAAATCCCTTTACCCAGCTCGATCACGTGTTAAAGGGAATGTTTCACCTTTCTGAAAGTTGTCAAATATACGCTGGTTGTAGTCGAAAATATGAAGTAAGTGCTGCTGAAAACGATTTATATTTTTTATCTCAAAAAGTCACCTAACTTTACACATTTGTGTTTTATTATTTGGGATGATGACGTCAGTATTGAGCTAGAGAGCTATAGAACAAAAAAGTTTTACGCTGCCAACATATGGCACAATCGTTTCATACAATTCTGGCGGCTTAAATACAAACATTGTGGAACTGTGTCTTCTCCCGCATAGAACACAATGACGAGTGCGAGGCATCGCGATAACTGAATATTTATTAAAAAAGCAATCAATCCATAACTAAGACTTCAAACAACGTGAAAAACTTCAACTTGGACCGCAACCTATCGCGTTGGCCGTTGTTTACATCGTACTCGCAAAGGTTTGAGAAATACAGGTCGTCTCACTTCCAGGACCAACAATCTTGAAGTGGCTGTCAGCCAATCAGCGGCGGCATTACCATAGACCCCATTTTGAAAATTCGAAATTCAATTGCTTAAAAACGGATACATTTTGGGGAAATTACCTTAATAATTTAGACATTTCAATAACGGCCAAAGATAATGTATGTCTCAGTTCAAAACCAATACAAAGGTGAAACATGCCCTTTAAAAGCAAAAAAAAAATACTGAAGGACGATATAATTTTAGTACACAGAGCACTAACCATCCATTCCACAGATTCAGACATTCTTATTGTTTGGTGAAATGCACCTGATGTGGCGAAAATATTTGTATAAGTGGAAAATCTGAGATGTTAAAGTTAACCCTGCAAATCGAAAGAAAGGATTTATTTTACCATAGGGAAAAAATGCCATACATTTGTTTTGTTTAAGAAAATGGAATCCCTGTATCTTTTTGCTGCCAGATGCTATCAAACACGCTTTGTTTATTCCGTTGCGCGGCGAGGGTACTTATTGTTCAAACCTCTAAAACCGTGATATTTAAGTTGTTTTGACTTCGAATAATAAACAGGGGAAAACAACCTAGCAGTACCATATTGCAAAATATTGATGCCAAATGCTATGACGTCACCCCGGGAGTCGTTTGTTGGGGCTAAGGGCGCGACGACTGCATGGTCAATTTGCGCCCAGTAAACCCCGAGAATGTTTCTCCGTCGTGGGTAAACCTTATTAGTGAAGGAATCTTGGGTACCATCACACCATACCTGGCAGGTAGGGTCCGCTGGAGGTGGCGGGGGTTCAGAGAGGAGGGTACCATCACACCGTACCTGGTAAGGTCCGCTGGAGGTGGCGGGGATCAGAGAGGAGGGGTACCATCACACCGTACCTGGTAAGGTCCGCTGGAGGTGGCGGGGGTTCAGAGAGGAGTAACATCACACCGTACCTGGTAAGGTCCGCTGGAGGTGGCGGGGGTTCAGAGAGGAGGGGTACCATCACACCGTACCTGGTAAGGTCCGCTGGAGGTGGCGGGGGTTCAGAGAGGAGTAACATCACACCGTACCTGGTAAGGTCCGCTGGAGGTGGCGGGGATCAGAGAGGAGGGGTACCATCACACCGTACCTGGTAAGGTCCGCTGGAGGTGGCGGGGGTTCAGAGAGGAGTAACATCACACCGTACCTGGTAAGGTCCGCTGGAGGTGGCGGGGGTTCAGAGAGGAGGGGTACCATCACACCGTACCTGGTAAGGTCCGCTGGAGCCGGCGGGGGTTCAGAGAGGAGGGGTAACATCACACCGTACCTGGTAAGGTCCGCTGGAGCCGGCGGGGGTTCAGAGAGGAGGGTACCATCACACCGTACCTGGTAAGGTCCGCTGGAGGTGGCGGGGGATCAGAGGAGGGGTACCATCACACCGTACCTGGTAAGGTCCGCTGGAGGTGGCGGGGATCAGAGGAGGGGTACCATCACACCGTACCTGGTAAGGTCCGCTGGAGGTGGCGGGGGATCAGAGAGTACCATCACACCGTACCTGGTAAGGTCCGCTGGAGGTGGCGGGGTTCAGAGAGGAGTACCATCACACCGTACCTGGTAAGGTCCGCTGGAGGTGGCGGGGTTCAGAGAGGAGTACCATCACACCGTACCTGGTAAGGTCCGCTGGAGCCGGTGCCCGTCTGCGGCACACGCAGCCGCCGGTGGTTGGCGGCGCCGCCGTACACGGTCGGGCCCGGATAGAACGGCGACAGGCCGGCGCCGCTCCGGTTCAGAGCCGTGTTGGCAGACTCGTCCTGTCGGGAGCACAACAGATGACAGCCGGTCAGACAGGGGGTCCACACGGCACCAACACGCACACAGGGCAATCAGTGGCAAACGTGTATGTTTAACAGTATTGATACCAACATGTTGACAAATTGACAAAATTGTTGCGAGAACGTCGCTAAAGGCTTTGATTTTAGGTTGATTAAAACTATGCCTTAAATTGGAGCTGGCTCATCCCAACTGAGTCCTCACGCAGCTGCCGATATTCCCCACTTTGACGTCCTGCACGCCCTGTTCGAATTGTTCATAAATATCATATTACGGATTACATAAGTATAGATTGTCACGCTGGTGTAAACGCAGTGATCTGATCATCGGATACGGCTTCGTCTGTGTCGAACACCGCACCACAGTCCAGCCCATGAACCAATCCAAGGTTACTGTAACAACAGGTTAGGCAGGTCATACGTCACAGATTCTGAACCTGTGCGACTGTTTAAGGCTGCATGTATGACCAAGGCTGTATGACTGAGGCCCGGTTTTGGGAATCAGCACATCTCCACCAATCCATAAAGGTAAGGCAAGCCAACATTTTCCCAGTAGGATCTTCAGGGAACCATCTCAAAACCACCGCAGTTCGCATTCCCCGTTCGCTATGTGTTGTTGGCCACGGACCATGACTTTAGTGGCGTCATCACTTAGGAATGTCGAACATTAGGCGGGGCTGAACCAATCTACTTTTTACGGCCACGGCCAGCAGGAGTGCAATCCCGTTCAGGGTCCTCCGCGCGGCAGACATCCACTGTGGGATGGCTAGTCTCTGTCTGCACTGTAGCTGGAGCCGGCTGACTAGTCAGACGACACCCCACCGCCCATCAGCTCACCTGTGACAGCAGGGAAGTGTTGAGGGCGGACGCGTTGAAGCGAGGCCGCTTGTTGCTGAGAGCTGCAGGTTGTGGCCGTCCGCGGCTGGAGCCGGCGGCGGCAGCAGTCGAACTAGTGGCCTGTGCGGGGGCGGCGGCGGCGGCGGCGGCGGCGGCGGCGGCGGGGACGGCGGGGGCGGCGGGGGCAGCTGCCGGCCCGCTGTCGTCGCTCAGCTCCGAGACGTCGTCGCGCTGCAGCTGCCGCCGGCGCCGTTTGCGCGCCATGCTCTCGTCCAGGCCGGGCGCCGGGCCTGGAGCGGGGCCTGGAGCGGGGCCGGGAGCGGGGGGCCAGGCCGACGGGCCGGCGCCGTCCTCTGTGGAGGCTGGACGTGACCAACTGGGGCCGGCTGACACCCGCACCGGGCCCGGACCGCCGCCGGCGTCCGCCATCAGCCGACCGTCCTCATCCTCCCGCAGCTGAACTGCGCCCACTGAAAACAGACAACAGCGTGGTCAACTCAGTGTCCTAGCATTGGGAAATTTGGGTGGAAAACGACACCCTATGTATACAATTTTCCACTCTTTTTCCCAGAGTTTTACTGTAAATTTTACACTCCTTACTTTAAAATGCATTGGATAATTGGACCCTGATACTGATTTATGGATGTAATAATGGGGACAGCCTGTGTAGGGAAAGAAAGGCAAGAATTGGCATAGGTACCAAATAACTAATTCTGGTGAGGGGGTAATTGGATAAAGCTGAGTACATGTTTTTGGGGGTTTAATTTTCCACTCTTTATGCTTATTTTTAGCCAGAATTGTCCACACCACACCCCAGCTCCAAAGCAATCCTAGGACTCGGGTTAACTTTACCGTCTCCGTCTGCACCCAGACAAAATATTAACCTGCGCTGCAACACGGCGACGATCCGTTTCCCCCACCTGGTCCTGGCTGGCAAGGTATCCTTTCGTGGGGGACCGTCTAAACACCGTTCCGTTTATTTAGCTCCCATTCGGAGGCGCCCGATAAAACATCATGACGCCGACTTGGCACCCAGACAGAGACAATGTCGTGTCTCGCCAGCCCACCGCCCCGGCGACCAAAACATCCATGTTTTGCAACGGAGATGCAAGTCGAGCACACCATTTCCCTAAAACTAAATCAGATCATTCCCAAAACATGAGCAACAAATAGTTTTGCCTTGGAAGAAGTGTTGCTAGTCAACCATGGGAACTGGTGGATTGATCTGCCTCACCTGATGACTGGGCGGCCCAGGAGGGCTCGGGCGCGGCGTTCAGGTGGTTTCGCCGAGTGGCCGGGCCGGCGCGCGGCTCCGTGGGCACGTCCTCTTCCTCCTCCTGCAGCCAGGCCGGCACCCAGGACTCTGGCAGTAGCCGCGTCACGGTGCCCGTCAGTCGACCAAGCAGACCCTGATGGGAGGACAAACACCAGTCAAGGCTCGGCAGACACTGAGAACAACTAGCAACGTCTCGGACATGTTACCATGCTGGTCAGTTGACCAAGCAGACCCTGACAGAGAAACAGGACTTCCTGTTAGGGATAGAACGACAACGAGAGCAGCTATAGAACATCATACACGTCACTGTTCTCATCAGTCAAGCAGGTTCTGGCAGAGACATGGGACATAACCATGGGAGGGCAAACACCAGAACAGATGCAGAACAATCACACAGTGTTGGATTTTTCGTTCCATGACCTGGTCCCGGAGAGTAAAAATCCATAGGTGGAGAGTAAAATTGTATTGTCAGGCAAGTTAAGATTTTCATTTTGTTATGATTTTATTTGGAAAGTAAAAAGTCCTGATCTATAATAGATAATAAATCCTTCTGAGGAAAATGGAATTATATTTTAACTACAATGTCAGTAAGATCAGGCGAAAAGAGAGCAAATTTCCTGAACAAATATGAAGAGAGTAAAATTATTTGGACCTAAAAAAGTCCAGAGAATTACCCAAATTCCAAGGCTGATCACACAACAGCTGTAAATCAAGCAAATGCATTATAACTGGAACAGTCAATGGTCAAATAGTCAATGTGAAAATAGGCAATAGCCAAAACAAGCAGACCTTAAAATCTTCTGAACTCAAATTGTATTATTGTGAATGCTATGGAAATTGCTAGACTAACCAGGATTTCCTGGGAAGGCAAATTGCATCAATATCTCTAACTTTTCCAAATTGTTGCACCATTTCTCTCTTCAAAGTATCTAACTATACTTTTCTTTTTGATAAATTTAGTATAAATGCTTTCATTGGATGAGTTTCTGAGATCAGAACCAACACTAAGCAGAGATTGTTGCCTGGTCCCTGACCTCCCCATCTGATTGGGCAATTCCAGGTATACTGCAGAATTTTGTAGCCAAAGTTGTACATCCCCCAGTGGCCGAGCACAGTCGACTGAGCTTACTGGCTTCATCTGACCTTGAATGCAGCTGCTGCCACTGGCCACAGCCCACTGGTCAGCAGAGTATCTGTGCCTTAGCACGTCAGTACCATTTACAGCGTCATAATACTAGTACTATCAACAGCATGTGTGCATGCTATTGGCAGAGCATAGGTACATCAGTATTGTCTACAACACCAATAGCATGCAAGCCCAGGATTTTGATGTTAATTTATGTTCTGCATATTCATATCATGATTATCATTCATGATATCATGAACCCTGTTATGATAGTCAGGGAAAGTGGTAATTTAGACCCATTTTTGTAACACTTCCCAAAAATGGAAGGCTGAAAGTTCCAAAAATGGGTACTCATGTTCCAAAAATGGACACCCGTTTTAGTAAACCATGAAAATATAGGAGAATGTGCATCAGAAGCATGCTTTAACATGCGCACTGGAGAGGGGTATGCCACTAACGCGCAGTGGAGAGGGGGGACACTTTTGTGCCCTTAGGTCAATATCTTCAAGGTCAAACGAGGTCACGAAGGTCAAATCTGGCCAAACAGCCTTGGAATTTGGGCCATTTTCTGGACTTCTTGGGTCCAAAGAATTTTGCTCTCTTCATATTTGTTCAGGAAATTTGCTCTCTTTTCACCTGATCTTACAGACATTGTAGTTAAAATATAATTCAATTTTCCTCACAAGGATTTAACATCTATTACAAATCAGGATTTTTTACTTTCCAAGTAAAATAATAATTTAAAAAATGAAAATCTTAACTTGCCTGACAATACAATTTTACTCTCCACCTATGGATTTTTACTCTCCGGGACCAGGTCATGAAATGACAAATCCAACACTGTGGCCAAATGTCACCATTTTGGGAATTTGACCTATGTGATGTCACAGGTCACAAAGCAGGGTGTCCAAAGTTGTGTTTGGGGATGAACATTGACATTGGCTACTGAATGTCGTTTGAATCATCCCGATCCGACTGTTGGTTCTGAAGATATCGCTTCGCTGACCTCGATTCTGGCTGCCATCTTGGACTTCAAATCCATATAACAAACAAAAAATCCAGACCAATTTTTTTTTGTCAAACAATCCGCTATTGTGTTGGCTTAAATGTCACCAAACTCACCGCCTTGCTCCGATTCGTTTTTTAGCTATTCACGAAAAATATGTGGGGGGGGGGGCACAAAAGTGCCCCCTCCCCCTCCAGTGTGTGTGTTAATAGGCTGCTTCATCACAATGGGACATATACTATGACGTCACAGTGATTTTGCCGCTATGATGCAGCAAAAGGGATTTTAGGGCAGGAATAATTTTGTGAACCTACTTGTTCCATTTTTGGAACAATTTAGACCCACCCCTTGGCATTACTATTCACCAAGTGCCAAGGTGTCATACATTGTATTGTTGCAGTAGATTGGTTTAAAATGGTATAATGGAAAGCCATATTCTGTAAGTAAAAGAAAATCACAACAAATAGTAACTGACATGAAATGATACACCAAATTCATATAACAATGAGGTATGCATGGGATGTGATAAGCCCCAAGAAGCCAATGGAAGGCTCAAAGAAGCCAAATCTCTCAAACAATATAGCCAAGATTGACAATAGCCAAGATAGGTTGCATCAGGTCAATGGCAGCACTTCACAAATTGCACTTGTTGCAGCCAACACCAGTATCCCAGGATAAATATTGAAGTACTATGAATTAATTCAAATATTTTTTGATGAAATAAAATTACTTTTCAAGCCAAGTGTTAACAAATAATTGGTCAATTCCCAACTTAACACACAGTGGAGGGGGGGGGCACTTTTGTGCCCATCCGCCTGCCCCCCCCCCCCCCATTCATGCATAGCTTGAAAACAAAGCGAAGCAGGGTGGTGGTTTTTGTGCGCCATTAATGCCAACTCAATAGAAGATTGTTTTATGTAAAAAGACAATCAGTCAATACATTTTTGAGTTATATGGATTTGCAGTCCAAGATGGCGGCCAGAATCGAGGTCGCAAAGCGCTATCTTTGGAACGAACAGTCAGATCAGGATGATTCAAACGCCCAGAGTGAGTAGCCAATGTTCATCCCGGGAAACAACTTTGGACACATTGCTGGTGGCCTGTGATGTCATAGAGGTCAAATTCCCAAAATTGTAACATATGGCCAGATTTGACCTTTGTGACCTTGTTTGACCTTGAAGATGTTGACAAAGGTCACTAAAATTTCGAAAAATTGTGATTATCATAGCAGCTACCTAGTACCTACCCTATAAGTTTGATCATTCTAGCTCTCATACTTTCAGAGATCTTAGTGGGGAGGGCACTAAAGTTCCCCCCTCCCCATCCAGTGTGTTAGTGACATACCCCTCTCCACTGCACATGTTAACCAAATTGAGATCTACATGGGACTGTAAACGTGGGACTGTAAACATGGAATTGCGACCCTGCTATTAACAAGAATATTGCACAATGTTAACCACCTGCAAACAATAAACTGCAGGCTCCCTGCCCACTTGAATGTTTACTGTTCACAAAGAAACCCCTTTCCAAACATTATATTATTACATATACACTAATTGTCCAATATCTTTACTGTTCACATTTGTTGCCTCCGCAATTCACTGCAACTAAACAGAATAAAGAGTAAAGTGGTGATGTTTAGATCACAATGTTTTAAATAGTGAAAAATGAAACCTAAGGATCCCATTTGTACACTCTGATGAGAAGGAAATCAAATAAAATTGCTTCAAAAATGTAACAAACTTTTAATGATTCGGTTCAAAACGCATGAATTTCCAGCTCTGAGATCTTGCAACTTACTTACATAAAATTTGAAACAGGATGGATTTCTGTAATACACAAATTACCAATAGAATCGAGGGTGATGAATTTGATGACATCAGCACAGTGTGTCAATGCACCAATCAGTGTGTGGTTCACATTAAAGTTGTGAAGGTCGCTTCCATATCCATTTTTGGAATGAGCATACCCATTTTTGGAAGCAGCATATCCATTTTTGGGTAGTGTTCCAAAATTGGGTCTAAATTACCACTGTTTCCCTAATGGAGTTCAAGGTCTTCAACAGGGTAAAATTCCAATTACCAGTTCCATGAAACCAACAGGCTTTCTGTAACATATGTGTTTAAGTGTGTCAGAATCACCTACACCATAAAAGTATGAATGCCAAAATGTGTATGCGACCAGAGTTTGGACCTCTACCTGGACAGGTGTTTTGACCATCAATCACCTTGGCTGTTTTGGATTAGAAGCAAACATTAACTTTTAATCACAAGTCTACTAATAAACAGCAAAACCAAAAGCAATTACATGAGTATAAATGCTTACATACCACAGGCAAACAAACTAATGAATGAACAATGCAGCAAAGCAGATGTAGTGCTACTTGTGAAATATGGGACTGAGAAAATAAAATAAGGTTTCAAATTCAAATCACCAGCGCTTCCATGTTTAAACAAGACGGAAAAATGCAAGCAAACCGGTCATCCAAAGTAACGGCATATCCGCCGAACATGCATGTTTTACATAAGTGGCGCGCCTCGTGGGCGCACGACTCACCTGACGGCGTTCATACGGCTTGTTCCTGTGGGATCGCTTGTCCCTCGCTTTTCCTCCCCCCTGGGATGACATTACGATGAATTTATCAAGAAAACTACTAGTTAGAGGGGTAGGGGCTAATATACGAGCGCCCAACCACCTCCCACGCTTGCAACCGACGACTTACTCCCGCAGAGAAAGATGGCGCTGGAAATTTTGTAATTCGTGCTCCAATTGGTCAGATCACACAGCGTGACCATTTGCAAAAAACATTTTTGATTCAACAACCGGGGGTCTAGAAAGACACAGCACAGCTAATGTAAAGTTATTGCAAGGACATGTATTACAATCAATTACATATTCTTTCATATCCAGACTGGTTATTGATTCCACAGTTCACACTGCTTGAGTCGATTGGAATCGTTCAATAAAAATTGATTGAATAAAAAAATAATTGATTCACCACCAGATCTTTTGATTCATGAATCGTGATGGAATCAAAACCTGCATCAAATCAAGGCTGATTGAATCAAAAGATTTAACGATTTAAGTACACTGGTGTCTGGTAAATTGTGCAAATACATGCAGCCCACGCAAATACAGGCTACATTCATGTGTAGTAGTGGCCAGTGTTAGTGCTGGGTTAGCGTATTTTATTTGCTGCTCGCTTTTCTTCCGTTCGTCATGATTTATTACTATATTTGAAGTTCGCTTCTGAGATAGTTTAAAGGAAATAGTTCACCTTCAACATTAGTTTTAAACTGAGATAGCAGTTTTGTAGCCCGTGTTGGGAAACCCCTATCTGCAAGTTCCCTTGACTGAAAAGACTCCAGCCGAATATATTTGAGTTTTTGGCGAAGGAATGCGGTGCTGGCGAAAGAATGTTGTACTGGTTCTAGCCCGGGCAGAGGCTATACCATCAGCCAATCAGATTGCAGCTGGCGCTAGCAAGCGAACGCCGGCCGCCGGTTGGCACATCTCCAATGCGAGTCTATCTTTACGCGACTACTTTCGAATCTGATTGGCTGAACCATTTTTTACATTCGCGTGACGTCAGGACTCTGACTCAGAGAGTATGCATATAGTTTTGATAAACAATACAAATTTACGGCCTTCTGTCCTGAATCGGCGCGATATAAGGCCATTTTTGACAATATAAAAAGAAATTGTATGAAAAAATATAATCAAATCGTGTTGGGTAAAAAAATTCAAGGTGAACTATTTCCTTTTTCCAGGCACGTAGACAAGAGGATGGCGGCGAGGGCGCCCCCCCCCCCCCCCCCCCCTGGAGGCTAGGAGGGCCGACGAGACCGCGCGAAGCGCGGTATCATAGGCTCTTTACTACACGAAGCGTGGTCTTTAGAGAGTTTAGAGAACTTCAGAGGCCGTTTAGGGCCACCAGGGCCCTCTCTGAAAGACCAGAGGGCCCCTTGGACGTTCAAAAGAGCCCTGTGCATGTCAGAGGGGCCCCTGGCCAAACCGAAAGGGCCCTTGAGCGGGTCAGAGGGCCCCCTGAGCACGTCGAATGGGTCCCCTGAACACGTCGAATGGGTCCCCTGAACACGTCGAATGGGCCCCTAGCCAGCACAGAGGGGTCCCTGGTCAGGTTGAGAGGCCCCTGAGCATGTCAGAGCGAAAAAAGCGGCCAGCGCAGTCCTTTGCCAGGTCATAAGGGCCCCTGAGCAGGTTGGAGGGCCCCTGGACAGACCAGAGGGCCCCTGGGAAGTTAAGAGGACCCCTGCACAGGTCAGAGGGGCCCTGACCAGACCGAAAGGGCCCCTAGGTGGGTCAGAAGGGCCCCTGAACATGCCGAATGAGCCCCTAGCCAGCACGGAGGGGCCCCAGGGCAGGTCGGAGGGCCCTCGGAGCATGTCGCAAGGGGACAAAGCAGCCAGCGCAGTCCCTTGCTAGGTCGGAAGGGCCCCTTAGAAGGTTAAAGGGCCCCTGGAGAGACCAGAGGGCCCCTGGAAAGTTAAAAGGGCCCCTGCGCAGATCGGAGGGCCCCTGATCAGACCGAAAGGACCCCTGGGCGGGTAAGAAGGGCCCCTGAACATGCCGAAGTGGCCCCTGGCCAGCACAGAGGGGCTCCAGGGCAGGTCGGAGGGCCCCTTGAGCATGTCGGCAGGGCGACAAAGCAGCCAGCGCAGGCCGACCAGAAGAGTCGCTGGGCCGATCGGAGGGGCTCCTGGGCAAGTCAGAGGGGGGCCCCTGGCTAGACCGAAATGGTCCCTGGGCCGGTCGGAAGGCCCCTTGAACATGCCGGATGAGTTCCTAGCCAGACTGGAGGGGCCCCTGGGCAGGTCGGAGGGGTCCCTGAGCAGGGGCGGCGGATTGCGGGGGCAGGGTACCCAAAATTCCCCCCAGTCGAAAATCCTGGGGGGCAAAGGGTAGTTTACCCATTTTCCCATACACGCATTACGCAATACGCATACGCATTACGCAACGATACAAGGTACCTTTTTAACATATGACCCGAGAGTCTCGGTCCCCGACTGACGCCAAGACCAATCTATACAGGAAATACGACTGTGACGATTCATCAACTTTCCGCATCATAATATATGCACATATTGGCATATATGAAAATAAGTTGTGTAGAAACGCGTATAAAAAAATACGCAAAAATTACTGGTATACGCATTACAAACTTTGTTCCGCCGCTGGCGAAAAATTTGTTCCGCGAACTTAGGTCGTGGAACCACTTTTCTGACACTGGAACACGGTCAGCCCGTTCCCAGGTTACAACTTTGATCAACTGCCAGTTCCGTTCAGTTCACCACAGATCGCTTCTTCCGGAGTCCGAACCCGGTAACTCGCTAAATCGCCGCTGTACTTCCTTCCCTGCGGTCTCCTATGACACTTCTGACTAGCGTTGATGGCCTCCGCCAAGGACACCCTGCCAGGCTGTCCCGTGCGAGCTGCACGTGCAGCTCTCCCGTGCGTGGCGGCTGGCAGTGCGGCGGCTGCGGACCGGCCGGCTCCGGTCCGACTCACTGACCGGGCGGCCCGAGGCCTCTGGCCGCTAACCCTGAGCTAATGGCTGGCTCCTCCAGCTGTTCCGGGGTACTGCGACCGCCGACCGAGGCCAGGGCCGGCAGGCGCGCTGCTACAACTGACTAAAGACCAGGGCCAGCCACCGGGCCGCTCTGACGGACCAGACGGGATGTACCTCTCTGGTGGACCGGAGACGGGATGTAGCGCTGTTCTGACGGACCAGAGACGGGATGTACCGCTGCTCTGACGGACAAGACGGGATGTACCTCTCTGGTGGACCGGAGACGGGATGTACCTCTCTGGTGGACCGGAGACGGGGTGTACCGCTGCTCTGACGGACAAGACGGGATGTACCTCTCTGGTGGACCGGAGACGGGATGTACCTCTCTGGTGGACCGGAGACGGGATGTAGCGCAGCTCTGATGGACCAGAGACGGGATGTACCGCTGCTCTGACGGACAAGACGGGATGTACCTCTCTGATAGACCAGAGACGGGATGTACCGCTGTTATGATGGACCAGAGACGGGATGTACCGCTGTTCTGATGAACCAGAGACGGGATGTACGATGGACCAGAGACGAGATGTACCGCTGTTCTGATGGACCAGAGACGGGATGTACGATGGATCAGAGACGGGATGTACCGCTGATCTGATGGACCAGAGACGGGATGTACGATGGACCAGAGGCGAGATGTACCGCAGCTCTGATGGACCAGAGACGGGATGTACTGCAGCTCTGATAGACCAGAGACGGGATGTACCGCTGCTCTGATGGACCAGAGACGGGATGTACCTCTCTGATAGACCAGAGACGGGATGTACCGCTGCTCTGATGGACCAGAGACGGGATGTACCTCTCTGGTGGACCAGAGACGGGATGTACCGCTGCTCTGATGGACCAGAGACGGGATGTACCTCTCTGGTAGACCAGAGACGGGATGTAGCGCAGCTCTGACGGACCAGATACGGGATGTACCGCTGCTCTGATGGACCAGATACGGGATGGACCGCTGCTCTGACGGACCAGAGACGGGGTGTACCGCAGCTCTGACGGACCAGAGACGGGATGTACCGCTGTTCTGGTGGACCAGAGACGGGATGTACCGCTCTTCTGACGGACCAGAGACGGGATTTACCGCTGTTCTGGTGGACCAGAGACGGGATGTACCGCAGCTCTGATGGACCAGAGATGGGATGTACCGCTGCTCTGATGGACCAGAGACGGGATGTACCGCAGCTCTGATGGACCAGAGACGGGATGTACCGGTGCTCTGACGGACCAGAGACGGGATGTACCGCAGCTATGATGGACCAGAGACGGGATGTACCGCTGCTCTGATGGACCAGAGACGGGATGTACCGCTGCTCTGATGGACCAGAGACGGGATGTACCGCTGCTCTGACGAACCAGAGACGGGGATGTACCGCTGATCTGATGGACCAGAGACGGGATGTACCGCTACTCTGACGGACCAGAGACGGGATTAACCGCTGCTCTCTCTGCTGGACCAGAGACGGGATGTATCGCTGTTCTGACGAACCAGAGACAGGAGATGTACCGCTGCTCTGATGGACCAGATACGGGATGTACCGCAGCTCTGATGGACCAGAGACGGGATGTACCGTTGCTCTGATGGACCGGAGACGGGATGTACCGCATCTCTGATGGACCAGAGACGGGATGTACCGCTGCTCTGACGGACCAGAGACGGGATGTACCGCTGCTCTGATGGACCGGAGACGGGATGTACGATGGACCAGAGACGGGATGTACTGCATCTCTGATGGACCAGAGACGGGATGTACCGCAGCTCTGATGGACCAGAGACGGGATGTACTGCTGCTCTGACGGACCAGGGACGGGATGTACGATGGACCAGAGACGGGATGTACCGCTGCTCTGATGGACCAGAGACGGGATGTACCGCTGCTTTGATGGACCAGAGACGGGATGTACGATGTACCAGAGACGGGGTGTACTGCAGCTCTGACGAACCAGAAACGGGATGTACGATGGACCAGAAACGGGATGCACCGCTGCTCTGATGAACCAGAGACGGGATGTACCGCTGCTTTGATGGACCAGAGACGGGATGTACCGCAGCTCTGACGGACCAGAGACGGGATGTACCGCTGTTCTGGTGGACCAGAGACGGGATGTACCGCTGTTCTGGTGGACCAGAGACGGGATGTACCGCAGCTCTGGTGGACCAGAGACGGGATGTACGATGGACCAGAGACGGGATGTACCGCAGCTCTGACGGACCAGAGACGGGATGTACCGCTGTTCTGATGGACCAGAGACGGGATGTACCGCAGCTCTGACGGACCAGAGACGGGATGTACCGCTGTTCTGGTGGACCAGAGACGGGGGATGTACCGCTGCTCTGATGAACCAGAGACGGGATGTACCGCTGCTCTGATGGACCGGCGAATCTAAATATTTGACTTGAGCGTCATGATGAGCGTCTGCAAGACTGGTGCAGCCTTGCAGGTAGTAGGTACAGCTACGGTACCGGCAAAAGATCGACGAAATCTCGGTATTACAGCCAAGGGCTTTCATATTGCACGACTAGCAATGATTTCCGATCAACTATTACCGGCCCGTGTCCGCGCAGCGTGCACGGAAAATAATCCGCACGCCTCTGGCGCACCTAGCAACCGCTAGTCACTCAAGGCCATCGCTGGTACTGCTCCAACTCTGGGCCTAACCAGGCGAGTCAATGAATAGCCCGTCTGATGATGGCAGATGCCGCCGCACGATCGGACTGCCGATCCGTCCTTAGGGACAGCGTACACCCGACAGACGGACCCGGCGACCACGTGACTGCGACCTTCAACCGGAGTCACTCGGCACGGCGCCAGGTGACGTCACGCCGCTCGGCGACGTGACGTCAGCAGGTGGATTCCGTCCCGGCCGCCGCAGTCACGCGGGTAGGCGGAGGCGCTGCTCGGCCGTCCCGTCCCGTCTGCAGCGCTGGTACCCCGGCGAGGGTGTCGGGTGACGTGGCTAGCCTCTCCTGGTATATCGGGTGGCGCACCCCAGCAGAGGCTGAAGTCGCTTCGCCGCTGGGATAGATGAGGAGCGCTTAGCGCAGTGTCAGCGGATGTCGGACCAATGCAACTTCAATGGGTTCGCATATCATCTTACCATCTTGCTGGTTTGGATGTGAGTCATGCGACTCTGTGGATGTGAGTGTGCTAAGTGTGTCATACGAAGACTAGCCTGGCCACATTACTAAGCTCAAGTGTGTCATAATGTGTCGGTCCCGGCGCACCACCAGCATCGTATTATCGTATCTTCTCGAGGCCGTACGAGCACAAACACCGGCCTCGCCTCTACAGTGACTGTCGGTTTGGACCACTCCTCGTATCTGGCGGGGTACGGTGCAGCCACTCAGTCGGGCAGAGTCCGCGGTGGAGGCGCAGGGAGGGGCCCGCGCGCTCAGTGATCCCTCCCTCCCTCCCGCGGAGTGCCGGGTCGGTAGCGACGGGGCAACACATGAGGATACGGTGCGCATTGCCCGAACGATACAACCGACTCTGAGTAACGCAAGAGAAGGGGGCAATAATCAGTCAAGCCGATAACGACCAGCCAGCATATAGTTCGCCCTCCAGCACAGGCGGGCCTTCACCGCTGCCAGTCAAAGACATAGAGTATAGATGCATCCGAGCCCAGGCCCTTCGGTTGGTTAGTGGTTACTGATCGCGGGCTGCGACTGTCTGTACTGCGCAGCCGCAGGCCAAGGTCAGTGCGTTTCCGGAGCGTGATCTGAAACAGTACAAGTGCAGGTTTGGCTTCCCTCCAACGCAGCGAGCATCGACGAACGGCCAATTACATAACGGTGCAACAGAGCGCGCGTCTGTTACACGTCTGATGTCACCGGTCACCTGCCGCCAAAAGTCACCCGCGCCGCCCCCCCCCCCCCCCGCGCTCCAATCTCAGCTGACGTATGACGTCACGTCGCCGTGGGCGCCGGAATGCCGTGACGCACGTGATTTTCTGCAGCGAGACAACGCCGTCAGCCTCCGCCCAGAAACACACCGGAATCAATTCGCGTATCAAAATAACACATCAGCGCACCGCTCGCTCTGCAGGAAAACACCAGGTGACTGGGTGGGCCGTTGGAATGGCTGTATTGGTGAAACGGTCACGTGATGTTCACACTTCACACACACACACGGCGACTGCCGCCGACAGGGTTCACCGCCGCCCCGTGGACGTCTCTCCCGGTGGTCACCACGGAGACTCGCGCCCACCCACGGGCGCTCCACGGCGGCGGGCCACAGGCGCTCCACGGCGGCGGGCCACAGGCGCTCCACGGCGGCGGGCCACAGGCGCTCCACGGCGGCGGGCCACAGGCGCTCCACGGCGGCGGGCGACACCGCCGCCCACAGGCGCTCCACGGCGGCGGGCGACACCGCCGCCCACAGGCGCTCCACGGCGGCGGGCGACACCGCCGCCCACAGGCGCTCCACGGCGGCGGGCGACACCGCCGCCCACAGGCGCTCCACGGCGGCGGGCGACACCGCCGCCCACAGGCGCTCCACGGCGGCGGGCGACACCGCCGCCCACAGGCGCTCCACGGCGGCGGGCGACACCGCCGCCCACAGGCGCTCCACGGCGGCGGGCGACACCGCCGCCCACAGGCGCTCCACGGCGGCGGGCGACACCGCCGCCCACAGGCGCTCCACGGCGGCGGGCGACACCGCCGCCCACAGACGCTCCACGGCGGCGGGCGACACCGCCGCCCACAGGCGCTCCACGGCGGCGGGCGGCTGTCGTGAGGCACAGGCGCTCCAGTGATCAGCGCCCGCTCACCACAGAGAGGCCCACACTCATACACACACTCCGATCCCGCGGTGGCAACCGGGAGGGCATCGCATTGCACGCGCACGCGCAGACAACACTAACGACACGCAGCGACATACGCCCGTCTCTCACGCACTGGCACGTCTCGAGCGTGGTGAAAATAGATACTCACACGCGACTGCACGCCACTCGTCAGTCAGTCTGTCTGTCTGTCTGTCATACGGCCCGTGCCAGTCAGTCTGTCATGCGGCCCTGAGTTCTGTGTAACCTGCTTTCAGTACACAGTGGGGAGGCCCGGCTGAAAACGCACGGCGGGCGACTTGCCAGCTCAACGATTGATTGAGATTATCAGGCCAGGGGCACACAGAGACCCTGGACCAGTGCTGGAACTGGGTTATTCAAGCCCGCCAAGAGCCAGAGTTTCGATAACAAGACGACACGCGTTTGCATTGCACGGTTGGATATGAACCAAGCAAGTAAATGCTTCACAAGTCTGCGAAATACGACAAAATTTATTACAAACGGCGGAACAATAATGCCCGAATGAGCATGCTGCCGACACAAACGTGCGTACCGCTACGGTCCCAGCCAGGGGGTCGACTGTATGGCTCCACCTCCAGTGACTAAACGGTGGCAAACCAGGGGGTCGACTGTATGGCTCCACCTCCAGTGACTATCACATGAAACGGGCAACACAGAGTGCGGCAACCCTGAGCCTCGCTCAGCCCGGCACCATTTCTTTGCGACTACCTAACGCCGTTAAACCAGCGCATATAATAATTTGAGACACCCTAGGGCGCACGGTGCTCATAACGGTCGTGGGCTGGCGGCCGTCTCTCCGGCCAGGTGGATGTTCTTGGCCTTCTCGGTGATGCCGTCGGTGAGGTGACCCAGCTGGCGCGCCTTCTCCGCCAGACCGTCCACAGAGTGTTTGGCGGAGTGCAGCAGCTCGTCGGTCGTCTTGACGGCGCTCTTGGTGGCCGAGGCCAGCTCGTGCACCTCCTGGTTGATCTTGCTGATCACCCACTCCATCGCCTCGCGGCCCTGCGGGGCACAGGCAGCACGGTGGTGAGGTGGGATGGTACTGTACTGTACCGCAGTGCGGTCAGCGGCCAGGCGAGAATGGAGAGCGCGAACGGGGCGGACAAGGCACACACAGCGGAGAGCGTAAGCCGACGCAAAATATTCGACTCTGCAGGTGAGCGACACTTGATAAATTAAACTATTTTTTCCAGAGTAGTTGCATAAGCAAAAAAGCAGACACTCGACACCGCTAAGATAGCCGTTACATGAGCCGCAGTAACGACTGACGAGCTCCGCTACGCAACACAAATGAATCACCAGCCCAACTGGCGGGCGAGTGGTAGTAACCCTGACCTTCGAACCGAGCAGCTCACGGACTCCGCCTGGGAGCACCCCACCCTGCCCTCCAAACTGTGACCCCACTCCGCCCAGCGCAGCGGGACAACTCACGGGCCCCGTCTGGGAGCATCCCACTCTGCCCTCCAAACTCTGACCCCACTCCGCCCAGCGCAGCGGGACAACTCACGGACTGCGCCTGGGAGCATCCCACCCTGCCCTCCAAACTCTGACCCCACTCCGCCCAGCGAACCGAGCAGCTCACGGACTCCGCCTGGGAGCATCCCACCCTGCCCTCCAAACTGTGACCCCACTCCGCCCAGCGCAGCGGGACAGCTCACGGACTGCGCCTGGGAGCATCCCACCCTGCCCTCCAAACTCTGACCCCACTCCGCCCAGCGAACCGAGCAGTTCACGGACTCCGCCTGGGAGCATCCCACCCTGCCCTCCAAACTCTGACCCCACTCCGCCCAGCGCAGCGGGACAACTCACGGGCCCCGTCTGGGATCATCCCACCCTGCCCTCCAAACTCTGACCCCACTCCGCCCAGCGCAGCGGGACAACTCACGGACTCCGCCTGGGAGCATCCCACCCTGCCCTCCAAACTCTGACCCCACTCCGCCCAGCGCAGCGGGACAACTCACGGGCCCCGTCTGGGATCATCCCACCCTGCCCTCCAAACTCTGACCCCACTCCGCCCAGCGCAGCGGGACAGCTCACGGACTCCGCCTGGGATCATCCCACCCTGCCCTTCAAACTCTGACCCCACTCCGCCCAGCGCAGCGGGACAACTCACGGACTCCGCCTGGGAGCATCCCACCCTGCCCTCCAAACTCTGACCCCACTCCGCCCAGCGCAGCGGGACAACTCACGGGCCCCGTCTGGGATCATCCCACCCTGCCCTCCAAACTCTGACCCCACTCCGCCCAGCGCAGCGGGACAGCTCACGGACTCCGCCTGGGAGCATCCCACCCTGCCCTCCAAACTGTGACCCCACTCCGCCCAGCGCAGCGGGACAACTCACGGACTCCGCCTGGGAGCATCCCACCCTGCCCTCCAAACTCTGACCCCACTCCGCCCAGCGCAGCGGGACAACTCACGGGCCCCGTCTGGGAGCATCCCACCCTGCCCTTCAAACTGTGACCCTACTCCGCCCAGCGCAGCGGTACAACTCACGGGCCCCGTCTGGGATCATCCCACCCTGCCCTTCAAACTCTGACCCCACTCCGCCCAGCGCAGCGGGACAACTCACGGGCCCCGTCTGGGATCATCCCACCCTGCCCTTCAAACTCTGACCCCACTCCGCCCAGCGCAGCGGGACAACTCACGGGCCCCGTCTGGGATCATCCCACCCTGCCCTTCAAACTGTGACCCTACTCCGCCCAGCGCAGCGGGCAGCCCGCCCGGGACTGGCAGCTTCACCCCGTCCCGGCGGCGCACACCGCGCACACCGTCAGTCGGCTCACCTTTCCGGCGTTGGCCGATATTTTGCTGGTGAGGATGTGCTCCATGTAGGCGGTGAGCGGCACGCCCTGCACGGTGACCACGGCCTCCTGGCGCAGCAGCGTCTTGTGCGGGTCCTCCGGGTGCTCAGAGTACACCAGCCTCTCGTCCACGGAGATACTGCTGCCGAACGTGATCTGTCCGGTAAAGACGGGGCCGAGGGGAGGAGTCAGTGACGCGGAACAGACAGGCAGACAGGCAGACGCTGCTGGCGCGACGAATACATGTCGAGAAGAAACAAAGTTACTCGTTCCGTTAAAGGGACTGTCCCACCTTTTTGAAAGTTGTCGAATCACACTTAAAGGGACTATCCCACCTTAACATTATATTTGAGTTGAGATAGCTATTTTGATGGTTTGGCATTTAAATTAAGTATGGTAGCAGTTAAAACAACCACAATGATCTAATCAAAAAGATATTAGAGTTTGATTTTGACATCTGTAAAAAAAAATAAGGCCCATGTGTATTTGAATAGGGCCTGTACACCGACAGCGTCGTCTCTCTTTACCCAACTGGTAATGATAGTCGACTTGTTTTAAGGTCAGCCTTGGAATATTTTCGTCTTTCATTTATCGATCCCCGGGTGGTTCGCAATCAAGAAGGCATCGCAATCGCAATCACTATCAGCTGGAGTTGATGCAGCAGTTGGCCGCCAGGGACCGCTAGTGAGCCAGGGTGTTATGACGTCGCAAGCAAATGGTACCAGTTAAATATTTAACGATACATATTTATTTATTTATAAATCAATCAATCAATATTGAGTGGTACCATTTGCTTGCGACGTCATAACACCCTGGCTCACTAGCGGTCCCTGGCGGCCAACTTCTGCATCAACTCCAGCTGATAGTGCTAGCCTCTAGATTGCGAACCACCCGGGGATCGATAAACGAAAGACGAAAATATTCCAAGGCTGACCTTGAAACAAGTCGACTATCATTACCAGTTGGGTAAAGAGAGACGACGCTGTCGGTTTAGAGGCCCTATTAAAACACACATGTGCCTTATTTTTTACAGATGCAGATTTTACAGATACACGACATTTCGACAAGTCGAAATAACCCTCATCTCTCACTTTTTGTTCAAAATTGGTCTATAGGGTTATCTCGGGTCCTGAATTCAGCTGTGGCAATATTAGCTCGATCTAACCTCAGGTTTTGGAGTTATAGCCTCTGGCATTTTGGCAAGGTTACGCTGCAGAGGTATGCTTGGAGGCCAAAATAACGCATTTGACTTAACTAAATATAAAACATAATTATATGGCTGAATTCGCAATGGAACAGAGATTCTATTTCTGGGCTTGTTTTGCGTGACCTTGAATGACCTTGAAACCGTGACCTCGTGACCTTTTTTTCGTTGACCTCGCATGACCCCGGGTACACCTCTGATTTCAATTTTTACTTTGCAAAATACTGGTCAATATATTGCCTAACAACGCAAAAAATAAAAGGTGAGTTTTTCCTCAAATTTCCATATTTTCCGTCGATATACGAGTGTTTTCGAATTACCCCCCAAGGGGGGGGGGGGGGGGGGGGGGTAATGGGCGAATATCTGCGAACCTATGGGACCGATTTGGGTGGAGTCTTCACCATTCGATCCGGCGTGGTAAACACATTGCCATTTTTAGTTTTATCCAATTTGGAATAATCTAAGTGGACTTAAGTGGACCAAATTGGACAAAAACCGACAAAAATTGTTGCCGACGTCATACTCCAAAACTATGGGAGAGATTTGGGCGGGGTCTTCACCATTCGATCCAGCGTGGTCTAAGACTGTGCGATTTGGAGCTTTATTCATTTTGGTGTAATCTAAGTGGACCAAATTGGACCAAAACCGCCAAAAATCGTTGCCGACGTCATACTCCAAAACTATGGGACCGATTAGGGCGGGGTCTTCACTATTCGATTCGGCGTGGTCTAAGACGGTGTGGTTTTGAGTTTTATTTATTTTAGTATCATCTAAGTGGACCAAATTGGACCAAAACTGTCAAAAATAGTTGCAGACGTCATACTCCGAACCTATGGGACCGATTTGGGCGGAGTCTTCACCATTCGATCCGACGTGGTCTAAAACGGTGCCATATTGAGTTTTATCCACTTTGGTCCAATCTAAGTGAACCAAAATTCCATTTTGATACCAAAAACCGCCAAAAATCGTTGCCGACGTCATGCTCCGAACCTATGGGACCGATTTGAGTGGGCGCTTCACCATTCGCTCCGTCGTAGTCCAAAACGGTGGAGTTTTGAGTTTTATCCACTTTGGTATAATCTAAGTGGAACAAATTGGACCAAAACCGCCAAAAATCATTGCAGACATCATGTCCCGAACCTATGGGACCGATTTGAACGGAGTCTTCACTATTCAATTCGGCTTGGTCTAAACGTTGTTGTTTTGAGTTTTATCCACTTTGGTTCAATCGAAGTGTACCAAATTGGACCAAAACAGCCAAAAATAGTTGCCAACGTCATGCTCCGAACCTATGGGACCGATTTGGTCAGGGTCTTTACCTTTCAATCCGTTTTGGACCACGCCGGATAGCTGCGTGGTGTTACTAGTCACCCTGACAATGTGTGTACCAAAAATCGGGTCTCTAGCTGCAATGGTAGCTGAGATATCCGCCCGTTACCCCTCCCCCTTGGGGATAATTCGAAAACACGCACGCATATTGGCGGAAAATATGGAAATTAGAGGAAAAGCGCACTTTTTTATTTTTGCGTTGTTAGGCAATATATTGGAAAGTATTTTGAGATGTTAAAAATTGAAATCAGAGGTGTACCCGGGGTCACACGAGGTCAACGAAAACAAGGTTACGGTTTCAAGGTCATTCAAGGTCACGCAAAAAAGTCCAGAAATAGAATCTGTTTCATAGCAAATTCAGCCATCTAAGTATTTTTATATTTAGTTAAGTCAAATGCGTTATTTTGGCCTCCACACATACCTCTGCAGCGTGACCTTGCCAAAATGCCCGAGGCGCCTATAACTCGAAAACCTGAGGTCAGATCGAGCTAATATTGCCACAGCTGAATTCAGGACCTACAGAAGATAGCCATACAGAACAATTTTAAACACAAACTGAGATGAGGGTTAAAATTTTAGGACAAAATTGTCGAAATGTCGTGGAATGCCCCAGATGTCAAAATAAAACTCGAATATCGTTTTGATTAGATCATTGTGGTTGTTTTAACTGCTACCATACTCAATTTCAATGCCAAGCCATCAAAATGGCTATCTCAACTCAAATATAATGTTAAGGTGGGATAGTCACTTTAACTGTTCTGTCAAACTTTCTCCGGCCGTAATTGATCCGACTCGTATCCAGCCAGGGGATTCCTCCGAGCGGCTCGAAGTTCGAACAATGAATCATGATTAATGCAAATGTGATGTGATTGGAGAATGGAGCTAAGGTGCACGTGTGCACTAGAGCTGCCACTTTGCAGGCCTGTGACACCCGCGCCGCGCCGCAAACACTGTTCAACTACCCAGCACTACCCACGTGCTCAAATAAGCTGTCAACTACCCACAACTACCCTCAACATAAATTGTATTATTTTGGGATTGAAGAAAATTGAAGCAAAAACCTTTACATTATGCAAATTCATGCAAGAAACTTGAATGATATTACTGAAATGAAAGCGCAGTCACTGAAATAAGGTTTAAAACTTTCCTTTTTTGAAAATTTGCAAACTCTGCAACCCGCCAACTACCCACTTCAGCCAAATAATTGCTTGTGCTAACGACAACTACCCACGTGGGTAGTAACTACCCACGTCTCGTGGGTACGCCGGTAGAAAAGTGGCACCTCTAGTGTGCAGCCATGACCAGTTCGTGTCGCAATGAGTAAAGAACGTCACCCATGTTTTATCGCGAGGCCGCTCGACCCGTTTAACTGCTTACGGCCGCCCAAAAAACGAGCCGAGTCCCGCTGATAACGAGCCTCCCTAATCGCGTGCGGCCCCTTATCGGCCGACAGCACGGCGCATCCAAACGCGACGAACACCACGCCAGTCACAGGACGTCACTGGCATTTCAGCGCAACACCAACCCACAGCCCACGCCACCTAATGGCAACATGGCAACAAACATGGCATGGCAACAAACTGTAACGCCGAGCCTCGCGCCGCGACTGACGCCCCCCCCCCCCCTCCCCGTTACCGCGCCATGGACCACACGGGTGACGCTACCCCCCCCCCGTTCAGCTCGCTGTTGGCTCACTCACGTTGCTGGTCTTGAGCTCCATCTGCCGCTGGGCCGGGTCGACTGTGGAGCGCTCGTAGCCATAGCAGACGCTGGGCGAGCCGATGAGGCTGGCTGCCCAGCCGGGGATGCCCCACTTGGAGCTGATGAGCCGGTCGCTGATGAGGCGGCCCTCCTGGACGCGCCGCTCCAGCACGTCGATCCCGACCACCGCCGGGTTCATCGGGTTCGGGTACTTGCGCCAGGCGGCCTGGCTTACCGTCTCCCACGAGTGGCTGTGGGGTGAGGGGAGGGTCAGGAACTGTGGCTGTGGGGATGGGGATGGGAGGGTTAGGGACAGTGGCTCCAGATGGGGGGGGGGGGGGTCAGGTACTGTGCTGCAGAGGGGAGGGTCACAGACCAGTCTGCATCACACTGGACTGGACTGGGACAGGTAGAGTCATATTTGGAGTTTCCTGAGCACTGATACACTGACATCAACATGACAAATCATGTCAGGTTTCTGATGCCCCAGTCTTTGGTGCTCTTTCAAATACCATGTCTGGAGTGACTGATACAAATGACATTGCAAGATAGTCATTTTAAAATCCAGTGCTACAGAGTATACATTCCAGTGTATTTTAGTCAATAGTATTAGTAATGAAAATAGTAGAGGCCTATTTTTGGCTTTAATCAACTGGTGAAATAGACATGCCAGAGCAGAATGCTTGCAATGCAGAATGCAACCAATAAATAACTGGCATAGATATATTAATATAAGAAGTGGCATTCCCAGAAGGAATTTTTTATCAGGGGGGGGGGGCATAATGTCCCCCCCTCCCCCACCAAGAAAAACTCACTGGATTTGGCCCACTATATTTTTAGAGGGGCATATTGTCAACATTTTTCCCTTTAAAAAATCAAAAAAAATCATAATTTTGGTCTGAAATAGGGCCCTTCAGGCCCTATTTCCAAAGGGGTACATATGGCCAAGGGGCATGCACAGACCTTCAGCAGGGGCAATTGCCCTGTTTTCCCCCTACCCTTGGGTACACCTTTGTGTCAGGATCAAACACAGCTCAAGGTTAGGGAAAGTTGACCTGCCTCTGCGCCTACCTTAGCATCAGAATCGAAGATTAAATTATCTCCTATATTTCAAGCAAATGTCATCATGAGTAAAGCATGACTGTAATATTGGGACTAAACAAGCACAACAAATACTTTTGTTTCTAAAGCTAAGAAATGAAAGATATTTAGTAAATCCAGCACAAAAATATACAAATAGATCATCCAAATTCAGTAATCTATTTCAGTAATTGTTTCAAACATCACCTTATGCAATAACTATTAAGGTTACCTACTACTACATAAGCATTTTCGATATGGCATGACAAAATACACTTATTGGCGCATGGAAGACCATGGATAAAATAACACAAATCCCAAAGTAAAATCAAAATCTTCTGCGTGACTTACTTGAAAACGTGCTCCGATGTCCAAATCTTCATTTTTAAGTCTTAAAATATATGCACGGGAAAACTTTTTGCTGCCTGGACCCTCTCCCACCACCACTCCACCGACACTGTCACCGCCCCCACGGATTGTGTGTGAAAGGACCGTGTGCAGAGTGACTCACCATACCCAAAGGTTATACGTTCCTGAAAACGAGCGTTCTGCGTCAGCTGATGAATTCTTAGAACTGGTTTGCTTCGGAAGAATAAATCAGATTTGTTTAAGTACATTTTTAATTTCTATTTTTAGGATTTAACGTCAATTAAAACTTCATTTTAATGGCAATCTAGCGTTATTAAATACAAAATGACATGAATGACAAAATGAAAAGGAACAGGTTAGACTGACGTCATAAAGAACCTAGAACCAGCTGAGAAATAGAAAGGCACTTCAATAGAGAAATAGCAGGCATTTCTTCCTCGAAAGCGGTCACTCAGGAATGACTGCTGGCCATGTGGGAGACGATGTGGAATCTTGTTGTTGAGTTTCGAAACAAGTTGGAATAAGGGCTGGGTAGTATTCTATTTACCGTGGGCTGGGTGTGTTTCGGGGCACACGTTTCAAGTAAAACTAGTTGTGGTTTTGTTACTGTGACACGAGTTTGGTGTGTACAGTGGCCAAGGCTTGTCTTTTGGCATCAGAATTTGTTCTGAATCCAGAACATGGGCAAAAAGCCACGCAAAGGTAAAGGCCCATTATTTTTATCAATACTCGCTAAAGCAATGAGTTTGAGTTTGTAAATGTGCTTTGTAGGACAATGGACATGTCTGGCTTAACAGTTGTTTGCCTTAACCTGGGCAATTCCGGCTCCTGTTTTGCCAAAATCCTCATCAACATCTGTCAACTTGTCAACTTTACACTGTCAATAATCATTAGGATTCATTCGTCTGTATATATTGCCCACCCCACTATCTGCGACTCACACAGCAGGGGTGTAGGTTCCTATTCAGTTGAGGGGGCTTCAGCCCCCTCAACTTGTAGCTCATCTCCCTCAACTTTTCAGTCAGCCTCCTCAACTTTAAAACATATTTGACAGCAACAATATAAAAGGAAACGATAAACAAAAACCAAGACGAATCAAAATTAAACTAAATTACATAAAGGTATTTCTTGGTCATACTGACCATAAACCCAGTGTATTAGATGTTACAAAACTTAACTATTTGGTCACTATGCATCTTTCAAGACAATATTATGCATCTTTTATGTTATTTAGAATGTATATTACCTAACAATGTTGAAACAATAATATTTCTGAAAGCTGTCAACTGATCGTCCACCATGATCGTCACCATATCTACACATAGATATATTGATGCAGAAAGATACACAGGAAAAATAAAGATTGTCCATGATGTCTTTGGAACAATGTATATTTTAGGAGTGAAAATGCAGACAAATAATAACCTAACCTAATCTTACAGCATAAATAAGTTCTGTGACGTCATAGCCGGGCCGCCATAAACACAGTCTATACTTGTATCAATGTCGGTCGTCATCAGCTGGCATGTAAACAAAGTTTGGCGACAGGCGACGGAAGCAGTGATATCTAAATTATTGAAGTTAAAATTAGTTATAGTGCAAAATGTCTTGAGGATGGCATCCATAGTTACTAAATGTAATATTTGCTATCGATTGGTAGGTATATTATAGGGATTAACTAATAACTAATGGTGGGTTTATGGCTAAAATCACCCATTTCTTGTATATAGAATGAAACTGCTATTCATGGTGGGTAAATTAGATGAAAATAACATTTCTTTTGGTATGCCAGGCTGGACCTGAGTTCAGCCCCCTCAACATCATCATCTTACTGATTTTGAGAAACTACATCCCTGTCTCACAGTCTGATGTCATCCAATCTGCTCTTCCCTCTGTGCTGGCTGGTGGCCATTTGTAACTCTGCTCCTTTTGACAGTTTACCTGGCTTGGCATTTGTCACATCTGGTTTGTCTTGCTAAGACAGTCTTATCTGTCTATTGCATTGGCCTCTGCTGTGGTTTCTGCCTGACATTGTCGTCTCCTTTCTGCCCCGCAATACCCTGTGCCCTGGCCTACTGTCTTTTCTGCATAGCACTCTGTCATGTTTTATATTCAGCTGTCCTGTCCTGCCATATGTATGGTCTTACCAGATTTTTGTTTTAGCTCATTAAATACATCTGTTTTGAAATAAGAACATAACAGGAGTTGAAAGGGTGCTTGCCTATTATGTTGGACATTATGTTTGG
Source organism: Chirona hameri (assembly GCA_036785665.1). Taxonomy (NCBI): domain Eukaryota; kingdom Metazoa; phylum Arthropoda; class Thecostraca; order Balanomorpha; family Balanidae; genus Chirona; species Chirona hameri. The sequence goes on from JAXIVJ010000831.1 coordinate 105,016, forward strand.
TGCTCCTGCCACCTAACTTACGTGATTCATTGTGCAACACCTGTAGGATGTCTGGTGGCATCTGGTGGGATGGGACATAGTGTACCACTGGAGAGAATAGCACCACTGAAGTCGGCTTCAAGGCCATGGATATCATTCTCCTGTACTATAACTCCATGACATTCTAGAACAGATTTATATGGTATGTGTTAACAGTAAGAAGTAAAAACTCTTCAACTGTCAACAGGGGCAGTCTTGCCAAGAAGAAATACTGCATGACAGCCAAAACAAGCATCTCACTATCAGCAAATAATTATATTTGTATTACCACAGTCCTGACTTCATTTCCGCTGGGTCATTGCCACCCTTGAAACCCGACAGGCACCTGAACTCCTGAACTTCTATCCCTAAATGATCAACTTCAATCCCTGATCCCATTACCAGCTGGTTCACTAACCACCATGGACCATTATCTGCGCGGACCGACCCTCGTGCTGACGCCTGCGTTGTGTCTGCCGCCAGCGGAGCACCGCTCCAAGGAGGAGCTGCAGCTGCTGGCGATCGGCGACATCATCAGCGAGCTGGTGGAGGCGCACCAGCAGAAGAAGGATGTCAACCTGAGCCGCATGAAGACGCGCATCTCGGCGCGGTACGGCCTCGACTCCTCCCCCCGACTGGTGGACATCATCGCCGCCGTGCCGCAGCAGCACCGCACCGCGCTCGTGCCCAAGCTCAAGGCCAAGCCGATCCGCACCGCCAGCGGGGTGAGCAGCTCATGTTGACTTCGGTGTGCCTGCCTCAATTTCAACGGTGCTAGGCAGCTGTCAATCGATACAGACTCGATACAAAATTGCATGGCATGAAATCAAAACTTTGTGTAGTCATGAGCCAAACTGTCGTATGTTTGTAAGTCTCTGTTCTCTGCTGACCAGTCAGACCATGTGCGTGTCACGTTCTGACCGTGTGTGTGTGCCTGCGGGTGCCGTCGTCGCCAGATCGCTGTGGTGGCCGTCATGTGCAAGCCGCACCGGTGTCCGCACATCAGCATGACGGGAAACATCTGCGTATACTGTCCGGGCGGGCCAGACTCCGACTTTGAGTACTCGACCCAGTCGTACACGGGCTACGAGCCGACCAGCATGCGGGCGATCCGCGCCCGCTACAACCCCTACCTGCAGACCCGGCACCGTGTCGAGCAGGTGAGCCACAACCCCTACCTGCAGACCCGGCACCGAGTCGAACAGGTGAGCTACAGCCCCTACCTGCAGACCCGGCACCGTGTCGAGCAGGTGAGCTACAGCCCCAACCTGCAGACCCGGCACCGAGTCGAACAGGTGAGCCGGCTGCGGGCATCGGCTGATCTGGCATCGGCTGATCTGCGCAGGGGCTCAGGTTATAGGTGATTGTTAATCATCACATACTGCTGATGGAAATAATGTTGACAATACGGCCTGAAAACTTACGATACATGCTCGTCTATTTATTTTGTGTTGGTCTGTCACTACTTATCTTGATGATACTCTGCGTACTTAATCGTCAAATATGACAGATGTCAATGAACCATCAATGTCCTGTGTCTTTAACGTCAATTCGTTGGGCGACAATCTCATTTCGGCCGTGGCTGTCGCTTTCTGTCGCTGTCCAGGCGTCACTCCAGCGCAGCCAATATCAGACGTATCGCCAGGCACCACGTATTGATGCTATCCTGTGATCATTTGGCAGCTGAAGCAGCTGGGTCACAGTGTCGATAAGGTCGAGTTTATCGTGATGGGCGGTACGTTTATGGCCCTACCGGAGGACTACCGGGACTACTTCATCCGCAATCTGCACGATGCTCTGTCAGGGCACACCAGCGGCTCGGTACAGGTACGGCACACCGGCGGACCAGCCTCACCACAGCTGGTCCCTTCTCAATGGCTGCTAATTCGCAGCAATGCTGTTTTTTCGTAAATACGTTTATGTTACGTTTATATAATACGTTTTTCATCACATTAATGGGAATCAAAATCTGCAATATTGTGCCCACTCTGTATCGTTTTATCCCTGTAGGTATGTATTGTGACCACCACCGCTCTGTTTCGTGTCGCTGCCACCAGGAGGCGGTGCAGTACTCTGAGCGGAGCCGTACCAAGTGTATCGTCACCACCGCTCTGTTTCGTGTCGCTGCCACCAGGAGGCGGTGCAGTACTCTGACCGGTGTATCGAGTGTATCGTCACCACCGCTCTGTTTCGTGTCGCTGCCACCAGGAGGCGGTGCAGTACTCGGAGCGGAGCCGTACCAAGTGTATCGGTATCACGATAGAGACTCGGCCCGACTACTGCCTGCGGCGTCACCTCAGCGACATGCTGCTGTACGGCTGTACCCGGCTCGAGATCGGCGTCCAGGTAGAACCGTCCGTCCGACATTCACTATGTCCAGACTGTCCTCCTCTACAGTGTCCGGTGGAGCCTGTCGCTATGTTCCCTGCGTGAATCTATTTAAGCCAGGGAACGCCGACAACTGACTCCATTTGGCCCGAGACCTGGGAACTAGATCAAATAGAATAATTTGGTCAGACTCTGCTGGTAATGTGTAAATATGTTAGTACAATACGTGGTGCAGGCGCGACATCGGTCAGTTTGTACGACACTTACCGTGCCCAGCTGACCAACATCTGACCGGAGGTCCCCGGCCGGGCCACACGCTGTGCGCCGTCTGTCAGAGCACCCCACCGAGCACCCCACCAACCGCCGTCTGTCAGAGCACCAACCGCCGTGTGTCGGAGCACCCTACCAACCGCCGTCTGTCAGAGCACCCCACCAACCGCCGTCTGTCAGAGCACCAACTGCCGTCTGTCAGAGCACCAACCGCCGTCTGTCAGAGCACCAACCGCCGTCTGTCAGAGCACCAACCGCCGTCTGTCAGAGCACCAACCGCCGTCTGTCAGAGCACCAACCGCCGTCTGTCAGAGCACCAACCGCCGTCTGTCAGAGCACCAACCGCCGTCTGTCAGAGCACCAACCGCCGTCTGTCAGAGCACCCCACCAACCGCCGTCTGTCAGAGCACCCCACCAACCGCCGTCTGTCAGAGCACCCCACCAACCGCCGTCTGTCAGAGCACTCCACCAACCGCCGTCTGTCAGAGCACTCCACCAACCGCCGTCTGTCAGAGCACCCCACCAACCGCCGTCTGTCAGAGCACCCCACCAACCGCCGTCTGTCAGAGCACCCCACCAACCGCCGTCTGTCAGAGCACTCCACCAACCGCCGTCTGTCAGAGCACCCCACCAACCGCCGTCTGTCAGAGCACCCCACCAACCGCCGTCTGTCAGAGCACCCCACCAACCGCCGTCTGTCAGAGCACCCCACCAACCGCCGTCTGTCAGAGCACCCCACCAACCGCCGTCTGTCAGAGCACCCCACCAACCGCCGTCTGTCAGAGCACCCCACCAACCGCCGTCTGTCAGAGCACCCCACCAACCGCCGTCTGTCAGAGCACTCCACCAACCGCCGTCTGTCAGAGCACCCCACCAACCGCCGTCTGTCAGAGCACCAACTGCCGTCTGTCAGAGCACCAACCGCCGTCTGTCAGAGCACCAACCGCCGTCTGTCAGAGCACCAACCGCCGTCTGTCAGAGCACCCCACCAACCGCGGTCTGTCAGAGCACCCCACCAACCGCCGTCTGTCAGAGCACCCCACCAACCGCCGCCTCTGCCGTCAGTCTGTATACGAGGACGTGGCTCGCGACACCAACCGAGGCCACACGGTGCGCGCCGTCTGTTACCCCCCCCCCCCCCCCTGTACCCCACTGACCGCCCGTGCTGCCCCCTTCTGATCTTCCGTTACAGTCTGTATATGAGGACGTGGCTCGCGACACCAACCGAGGCCACACGGTGCGCGCCGTCTGCGAGAGCTTCCAGATGAGCAAGGACGCCGGCTTCAAGGTGGTGGCGCACATGATGCCCGATCTGCCCAACGTGGACATGGAGCGCGACATCCAGCAGTTTGTGGTGAGTGTGGGGCAATCAGTGAGACGGACATGTGCGTGGATCTTACAAAACGGTCACGTGATCCGAGCCATAGGATAGGATAGGATCACGTGATCCGAGCCATCCCTCCCTGATTCACTGATATTTGGGATTGCTTTTAAACAATTTGAGTGATTTTCTGAACTCGAGCTCATAAACAATGTTTGGGAAGGAATCCACCAATATCCGAAACCCGCTTACCATTTTTAGAAATCTACTGGATTTATTATAAATATCCGAAAATTATTAGCCCATGATTATGAGGATTGTCAATTCTTATGTTTGTGTGAATCGCGTTGGCGGAATTTTATACCTCTTGTTATATTTCATTGGTAAATACCTACATTACTGTGTAATTGCAGCATGGGAATGGGCTCTTGTCGGTGGACCTCTGACTTCATGTCCTTCTGACCGCATCGGCAGGAGTTTTTCGAGAACCCTCAGTTCCGCGCGGACGGTCTGAAGATCTACCCGACGCTGGTGATCCGCGGCACCGGGCTGTACGAGCTGTGGAAGACGGGCCGCTACCGGAGCTACCCTCCCAGCGCGCTGGTTGACCTGGTGGCCCGCGTGCTGGCCCTGGTGCCGCCCTGGACCCGCGTCTACCGCGTCCAGCGAGACATTCCCATGCCGCTCGTGTCGTGAGTCCAGGGCGGGGGGAGGGGAGGGTGGCGATTTGCGTCGGCTGTGGGAGGGTTCAGGTGGGGGGAAGTTGGCGGTAGGATAATCCTGTGGTACGTCCTTCGATTTGTAAGCATTGTATCGAGTGGCATGATTCATGAATGCATAAATTACCGAGCCTGACGCGTTCTCCTCCCCAGCTCGGGCGTGGAGCACGGTAATCTGCGAGAGCTGGCCCTGGCGCGCATGCGCGACCTGGGGACCACGTGCCGGGACGTGCGGACCCGCGAGGTCGGTATACAGGAGATCCACCATAAGGTCCGACCGTACCAGGTCAGTGTCAGGTCAGGTCAGGAGGTCCGACCTTATAAAGGTCAGCGGCAGGTCAGGTCAGGTAACGTGTGGTCCTGCCGTGTCAGGTCAGGTTAGGTAACGTTCGGTCCTGCCGTGTCAGGTCCGTGTCCGTGTCAGTGTCAGTGTCAGTGTCAGTGTCAGTGTCAGTGTCAGTGTCAGTGTCAGTGTCAGTGTCAGTGTCGGTGTCAGTGTCAGTGTCAGTGTCAGTGTCAGTGTCAGTGTCAGTGTCAGGTCAGGTTAGGGTCAGGTCAGTGGCAGGTTACGTCACGTGTGGTCCTGCCGTATCAGGTCAGCGGCAGCTCCGGCGAGTGACGAGTGACTATGGTAGTACTGTTCTAATGACGTGTCCTGAGTGCCGCGAGACCCGACCTGCGTCAGTTCCGCTGACCACTGCCAGCCAGTTCCTTTCCGACACTGCCAGCCGGATCCGTGCAACCTTCTCATCCCACCCTACCCGTTCTCACCACTGAGGCTGTCCCTGATCAGGGACCTATCACTGACGAGGAGAGCAGAGAAGAGGACACGTCACGACACTGACCAGTGTTATCCGTCTGTATGCCACCACCCCCCCCCCCCCCCCCACACACACACACACATATCACTGACTGCTCCCTGTCCTGTCCGGTGTTTGGGTGGAGCTGATACCCGCCAGTCGCCACTGACTGACTGTCAGGGTACTGACTTAGTAGTGCATCTTGCATGTGCGCCCCCTCCCCACGTCACTGACCGACCCCGTCCTGGTCGTTCGGTCGCCGCTGATTGCCTCCTCCCTGTATCAGGTCGCCGCTGATTGCCCCCTCCATGTATCAGGTCGCCGCTGATTACCCCCTCCCTGTATCAGGTCGCCGCTAATTCCTCCCCCCCTCCCTGTATCAGGTCGCCGCTGATTCCCCCCCCCCTCCCCGTATCAGGTCGCCGCTGATTGCCCCCTCTCTGTATCAGGTCGCCGCTGATTACCCCCTCCCTGTATCAGGTCGCTGCTGATTCCCCCCTCCCTGTATCAGGTCGCCGCTGATTGCCCCCTCTCTGTATCAGGTCGCCGCTGATTACCCCCTCCCTGTATCAGGTCGCCGCTGATTCCTCCCCCCCCTCCCTGTATCAGGTCGCTGCTGATTCCCCCCCCCCCCCCTCCCCGTATCAGGTCGCCGCTGATTACCCCCTCCCTGTATCAGGTCGCTGCTGATTGCCCCTCTCCCTGTATCAGGTCGCTGCTGATTGCCCCTCTCTGTATCAGGTCGCCGCTGATTGCCCCCTCCCTGTATCAGGTCGCTGCTGATTGCCCCCTCTGTATCAGGTCGCCGCAGATTGCCCCCTCCCTGTATCAGGTCGCCGCTGATTGCCCCCTCTCTGTATCAGGTCGCCGCTGATTACCCCCTCCCTGTATCAGGTCGCTGCTGATTGCCCCCTCCCTGTATCAGGTCGCCGCTGATTGCCCCCTCTCTGTATCAGGTCGCCGCTGATTGCCCCCTCCCTGTATCAGGTCGCTGCTGATTGCCCCCTCTGTATCAGGTCGCCGCAGATTGCCCCCTCCCTGTATCAGGTCGCCGCTGATTGCCCCCTCTCTGTATCAGGTCGCTGCTGATTGCCCCTCTCCCTGTATCAGGTCGCCGCTGATTGCCCCCTCTCTGTATCAGGTCGCCGCTGATTGCCCCCTCCCTGTATCAGGTCGCTGCTGATTGCCCCCTCTGTATCAGGTCGCCGCAGATTGCCCCCTCCCTGTATCAGGTCGCCGCTGATTGCCCCCTCTGTATCAGGTCGCCGCTGATTGCCCCCTCCCTGTATCAGGTCGCCGCTGATTGCCCCCTCCCTGTATCAGGTCGCCGCTGATTGCCCTCTCCCTGCATCAGGTCGACGCTGATTGCCCCCTCCCTGTATCAGGTCGCCGCTGACTGCCCCCTCCCTGTATCAGGTCGCCGCTGATTGCCCTCTCCATGCATCAGGTCGCCGCTGATTGTCCCCTCCCTGTATCAGGTCGCCGCTGATTGCTCCCTCCCTGTATCAGGTCGCCGCTGATTGTCCCCTCCCTGTATCAGGCAGTGTCAGAAAAGTGGTTCCACGATCTAAGTTGGCGGAAAAATTTTCGTCAGCGATGGAACACATTGTGTAATGCGTATACCAGTAATGTTTGCGTATTTTTTATACGCGTTTCTACACAATCTATTTTCATATATGCCAATATGAGCATATATTATGATGTGGAAAGTTGATGAATCGTCAGTCGTATATCCTGTACAGATATGGTCTTGGCGTCAGTCGGGTACCACCGAGACTCCCGGGTCGTATGTTAAAAAGGTACCTTGTATCGTTGCGTATGCCTAGTTTCCCATACGTATATGGGAAACTGGGTTCAAGTCTCAGTCTAAAGTACTGCCGTCTTTTGCATAACGTGTTTTTAGTGTCCCAGGGTTATCCATGGCCTCGATGACATGATATCGGTGGCGGGGTTGTAACCTGAATACGCAAACACTTTTGGGAGGTTTTAAAAAGTTTTAGGTTTATTTTTTTTTGGAAAAGTACCAGTTTTCCTTCCCTGAATCACTGCAGAAATTTCGGATGTTGGGAATTTGGAGGTTCCGCCCTACGTCTCTTTTGTACAATTTGTGTCACATCACTGTCACGTTCCGGCCATTGTTCGGAAAGGCAAATATCAGTCTATTTTTATGCTAGTCAGCCATTTGCACCCGCAGATTATTTACAGTCAAAGTTTTCACGGAACAAAACTTCCGAGTTCAGAAAAATGGAGAAACGGGACACTTTTCTGACACTGGTATCAGGTCGCCGCTGATTGTCCCCTCCCTGTATCAGGTCGCCGCTGATTGCCCCCTCCCTGTATCAGGTCGCCGCTGATTGCCCCCTCCCTGTATCAGGTCGTCGCCGATTGCCCCCCTGCCTGTATCAGGTCGTCGCTGATTGCCCTCCTCCCTGTATCAGGTCGCCGCTGATTGCCCTCCTCCCTGTATCAGGTCGCCGCTGATTGCCCCCTCCCTGTATCAGGTCGCCGCTGATTGCCCCCTCCCTGTATCAGGTCGCCGCCGATTGCCCCCTGCCTGTATCAGGTCGTCGCTGATTGCCCTCCTCCCTGTATCAGGTCGCCGCTGATTGCCCCCTCTCTGTGTCAGGTCGCCGCTGATTGTCCCCTCCCTGTATCAGGTCGCCGCTGATTGCCCCCTGCCTGTATCAGGTCACCGCTGATTGCCCCCCCCCTGTCTGTATCAGGTCGCCGCTGATTGCCCACCTCCCTGTATCAGGTCGCCGCTGATTGCCCCCTGCCTGTATCAGGTCGCCGCTGACTGCCCCCTGTCTGTATCAGGTCGTCGCTGATTGCCCTTCTCCCTGTATCAGGTCGCCGCTGATTGTCCCCTCCCTGTATCAGATCGCTGCTGATTGCCCCCTCCCTGTATCAGGTCGCCGCCGATTGCCCCCTGCCTGTATCAGGTCGTCGCTGATTGCCCTCCTCCCTGTATCAGGTCGCCGCTGATTGCCCCCTCTCTGTATCAGGTCGCCGCTGATTGTCCCCTCCCTGTATCAGGTCGCCGCTGATTGCCCCCTGCCTGTATCAGGTCACCGCTGATTGCCCCCCTGTCTGTATCAGGTCGCCGCTGATTCCCCCCCCCCTGCCTGTATCAGGTCGCCGCTGATTGCCCCCTGTCTGTATCAGGTCGCCGCTGATTCCCCCTGCCTGTATCAGGTCGCCGCTGATTGCCCCCTGTTGTATCAGGTCGCCGCTGATTGCCCCCTCCCTGTATCAGGTCGCCGCTGATTGCCCCCTCCCTGTAACAGGTCGCCGCTGATTACCCCCTCCCTGTATCAGGTCGCCGCTGATTGCCCCCTACCTGTATCAGGTCGCCGCTGATTGCCCCACTCCCTGTATCAGGTCGCCGCTGATTGCCCTCCTCTCTGTATCAGGTCGCCGCTGATTGCCCCCTCCCTGTATAAGGTCGCCGCTGATTGCCCCCTGCCTGTATCAGGTCGCCGCTGATTGCCATCCTCCCTGTATCAGGTCGCCGCTGATTACCCCCTCCCTGTATCAGGTCGCCGCTGATTGCCCTCCTCCCTGTATCAGGTCGCCGCTGATTGCCCCTGCCTGTATCAGGTCGCCGCTGATTGCCCCTGCCTGTATCAGGTCGCCGCTGATTGCCCCCTCCCTGCATCAGGTCGCCGCTGATTACCTCCTCCCTGTATCAGGTCGCCGCTGATTGCCCCCCCTCCCTGTATCAGGTCGCCGCTGATTTCCCCCTGCCTGTATCAGGTCGCCGCTGATTGCCCCCTCCCTGTATCAGGTCGCCGCTGATTACCCCCTCCCTGTATCAGGTCGCCGCTGATTGCCCTCCTCCCTGTATCAGGTCGCCGCTGATTGCCCCTGCCTGTATCAGGTCGCCGCTGATTGCCCCCTGCCTGTATCAGGTCGCCGCTGATTGCCCTCCTCCCTGTATCAGGTCGCCGCTGATTACCCCGTCCCTGTATCAGGTTGCCGCTGATTGCCCTCCTCCCTGTATCAGGTCGCCGCTGATTTTCCCTGCCTGTATCAGGTCGCCGCTGATTGCCCTCCTCCCTGTATCAGGTCGCCGCTGACTGACCCCTCCCTGTATCAGGTCGCCGCTGATTGCCCCCTGTCTGTATCAGGTCGCCGCTGATTGCCCTCTCCCTGTATCAGGTCGCTGCTGATTGCCCCCTGTCTGTATCAGGTCGCCGCTGATTGCCCTCCTCCCTGTATCAGGTCGCCGCTGACTGACCCCTCCCTGTATCAGGTCGCCGCTGATTGCCCCCTCCCTGTATCAGGTCGCCGCTGATTACCCCCTCCCTGTATCAGGTCGCCGCTGATTGCCCTCCTCCCTGTATCAGGTCGCCGCTGATTGCCCTCCTCCCTGTATCAGGTCGCCGCTGATTTTCCCTGCCTGTATCAGGTCGCCGCTGATTGCCTTCCTCCCTGTATCAGGTCGCCGCTGACTGACCCCTCCATGTATCAGGTCGCCGCTGATTGCCCCCTGTCTGTATCAGGTCGCCGCTGATTGCCCTCTCCCTGTATCAGGTCGCCGCTGATTGCCCCCTGTCTGTATCAGGTCGCCGCTGATTGCCCTCTCCCTGTATCAGGTCGCCGCTGATTGCCCCCTGTCTGTATCAGGTCGCCGCTGATTGCCCTCCTCCCTGTATCAGGTCGCCGCTGATTACCCCCTCCCTGTATCAGGTCGCCGCTGATTGCCCTCCTCCCTGTATCAGGTCGCCGCTGATTTTCCCTGCCTGTATCAGGTCGCCGCTGATTGCCCTCCTCCCTGTATCAGGTCGCCGCTGATTGACCCCTCCCTGTATCAGGTCGCCGCTGATTACCCCCTGTCTGTATCAGGTCGCCGCTGATTGCCCCCTCCCTGTATCAGGTCGCCGCTGATTGCCCTGTATCAGGTCGCCGCTGATTGCCCCCTGTCTGTATCAGGTCGCCGCTGATTGCCCTCCTCCCTGTATCAGGTCGCCGCTGATTGCCCCCTCCCTGTATCAGGTCGCCGCTGATTGCCCCCTCCCTGTATCAGGTCGCCGCTGATTGCCCTCCTCCCTGTATCAGGTCGCCGCTGATTGCCCTCCTCCCTGTATCAGGTCGCCGCTGATTGCCCTCCTCCCTGTACCAGGCCGCCGCTGATTGCCCCCCTGCCTGTATCAGGTCGCCGCTGATTGCCCTCCTCCCTGTATCAGGTCGCCGCTGATTGCCCCCTCCCTGTATCAGGTCGCCGCTGATTGCCCTCCTCCCTGTATCAGGTCGCCGCTGATTGCCCCTTGTCCTATGGCAGGTGGAGCTGATCCGACGCGACTACGCGGCTAACGGCGGCTGGGAGACGTTCCTCTCGTACGAGGACTCCGACCAGGACATCCTGGTCGGCCTGCTGCGGCTCAGGAAGTGTTCATCAGAGACGTTCAGGTGAGGCCGGGTGGGAGGCGGCGCAGGCCTGTTCTCCAGCGCCGCACGCTAGGTGTCGCTACTGGTTCACAAAACCGGCCGCTAGGGAGATGACTTGGTGTCTCGGAGGAGAGCATTGATCTCTGAAGATGACATCCACGCCGTGAGTTGTAACATTTTTTATGCCGATTGGAATGCAATTGGCGTGAGAAGATGAATGTGAAGTGAAATTGTTCCGAATGAATTTAGGAATGCAATATAATTTATTTCGTTGTCGTATCGTCCAACCCCACGCTGGCCTCCCTTGTGGCCCCGCAGGCGTCCGTAGACCGGAGATGAAGACGGCCACGTCAGTGCTGCACGAGCTGCACGTGTACGGCTCGGTGGTGACCCTGTCTCTGTGTGTGTCTGTGTCAGGCCGGAGATGAAGACGGCCACGTCCGTGGTGCGCGAGCTACACGTGTACGGCTCGGTGGTGCCCGTCTCCGGCCGCGACCCGGCCAAGTTCCAGCACCAGGGCTTCGGCACGCTGCTAATGGAGGAGGCCGAGCGGATAGCGCGGGACGAGCACGGCGCCAACAAGCTCTGCGTTATCTCCGGTCAGTCGGCGGTGCACCGGAGGGGACGGGGACGGGGACGGGGACGGGGACGGGGACGGGGACGGGGACGGGGACGGGGACGGGGACGGGGCGGGGGGACGGGGACGGGGCGGGGGGGGGGGGGGGGGGACGGGGACGGGGCGGGGGGGGGGGGGACGGGGGCAGGGACGGGGACGGGGCGGGGGGGGGGGACGGGGACGGGGACGGGGGCAGGGACGGGGACGGGGACGGGGACGGGGACGGGGCGGGGGGGACGGGGACGGGGCCGGGGCGGGGGGGACGGGGACGGGGCGGGGGGACGGGGACGGGGCGGGGGGGACGGGGACGGGGACGGGGCGGGGGGGGGGACGGGGACGGGAACGGGGACGGGGGCAGGGGCGGGGGGGGGGGGGGGGGGGGGGGGGGACGGGGACGGGGACGGGGGCAGGGACGGGGACGGGGACAGGGGCAGGGACGGGGCCAACAAGCTCTGCGTTATCTCCGGTCAGTCGGCGGTGCACCGGAGGGGACGGGGACGGGGACGGGGGCAGGGACGGGGCCAACAAGCTCTGCGTTATCTCCGGTCAGTCGGCGGTGCACCGGAGGGGACGGGGACGGGGACGGGGACAGGGACAGGGACAGGGACAGGGACAGGGACAGGGACAGGGACGGGGACGGGGACGGGGACGGGGACGGGGACGGGGGCAGGGACGGGGACGGGGGCAGGGACGGGGCCAACAAGCTCTGCGTTATCTCCGGTCAGTCGGCGGTGCACCGGAGGGGACGGGGACGGGGACGGGGACGGGGACGGGGACGGGGACGGGGACGGGGACGGGGACGGGGCCGGGGCCGGGGACGGGGCCGGGGACGGGGCAGGGACGGGGCCAACAAGCTCTGCGTTATCTCCGGTCAGTCGGCGGTGCACCGGAGGGGACGGGGACGGGGACGGGGACGGGGACGGGGGCGGGGGGCGGGGACGGGGACGGGGACGGGGACGGGGACGGGGACGGGGACGGGGACGGGGCCAACAAGCTCTGCGTTATCTCCGGTCAGTCGGCGGTGCACCGGAGGGGACGGGGACGGGGACGGGGGCAGGGACGGGGACGGGGGCAGGGACGGGGGCAGGGACGGGGACGGGGGCAGGGACGGGGACGGGGACGGGGGCAGGGACGGGGCCAACAAGCTCTGCGTTATCTCCGGTCAGTCGGCGGTGCACCGGAGGGGACGGGGACGGGGACGGGGACGGGGACGGGGACGGGGACGGGGGCAGGGACGGGGGCGGGACAGGACGGGGGCGGGGACGGGGACGGGGGCGGGACAGGACGGGGGGCGGGGACGGGGACGGGGACGGGGGCAGGGACGGGGCCAACAAGCTCTGCGTTATCTCCGGTCAGTCGGCGGTGCACCGGAGGGGACGGGGACGGGGACGGGGGCAGGGACGGGGCCAACAAGCTCTGCGTTATCTCCGGTCAGTCGGCGGTGCACCGGAGGGGACGGGGACGGGGACGGGGACGGGGACGGGGACGGGGACGGGGACGGGGACGGGACGGGGACGGGGGCGGGGGCGGGGGCGGGGGCGGGGGCGGGACGGGGACGGGGACGGGGGCGGGGACGGGGACGGGGGCAGGGACGGGGACGGGGGCAGGGACGGGGCCAACAAGCTCTGCGTTATCTCCGGTCAGTCGGCGGTGCACCGGAGGGGGGATGGGGGGACGGGGACGGACAGGTACAGGACAGGTACAGGACAGGTACAGGACAGGTACAGGACAGGTACAGGACAGGTACAGGACAGGTACAGGACAGGTACAGGACAGGGACAGGTACAGGACAGGGACAGGTACATGACAGGTACAGGACAGGTACAGGACAGGGACAGGGACAGGTACAGGACAGGTACAGGACAGGTACAGGACAGGGACAGGTACATGACAGGTACAGGACAGGGACAGGGACAGGTACAAGACAGGTACAAGACAGGTACAGGACAGGTACAGGACAGGTACAGGACAGGTACAGGACAGGTACAGGACAGGTACAGGACAGGGACAGGACAGGTACAGGACAGGGACAGGACAGGTACAGGACAGGTACAGGACAGGTACAGGACAGGTACAGGACAGGTACAGGACAGGTACAGGACAGGTACAGGACAGGTACAGGACAGGGGCAGGTACAGGACAGGGGCAGGTACAGGACAGGTACAGGACAGGTACAGGACAGGTACAGGACAGGACAGGTACAGGACAGGTACAGGACAGGTACAGGACAGGTACAGGACAGGTACAGGACAGGGACAAGACAGGACAGGACAGGACAGGGACAGGACAGGTACAGGACAGGTACAGTACAGGTACAGGACATGGACAGGGACAGGGACAGGACAGGACAGGGACAGGGACAGGACAGGGACAGGACAGGACAGGACAGGACAGGGACAGGGACAGGTCAGGGACAGGTCAGGGACAGGTCAGGGACAGGTCAGGGACAGGTCAGGGACAGGTCAGGGACAGGTCAGGGACAGGTCAGGGACAGGTCAGGGACAGGTCAGGGACAGGTCAGGGACAGGTCAGGTCAGGGACAGGTCAGGGACAGGTCAGGGACAGGTCAGGGACAGGTCAGGGACAGGTCAGGGACAGGTCAGGGACAGGTCAGGGACAGGTCAGGGACAGGTCAGGGACAGGTCAGGGACAGGTCAGGGACAGGTCAGGGACAGGTCAGGGACAGGTCAGGGACAGGTCAGGGACAGGTCAGGGACAGGTCAGGGACAGGTCAGGGACAGGTCAGGGACAGGTCAGGGACAGGTCAGGGACAGGTCAGGGACAGGTCAGGGACAGGTCAGGGACAGGTCAGGGACAGGTCAGGGACAGGTCAGGGACAGGTCAGGGACAGGTCAGGGACAGGTCAGGGACAGGTCAGGGACAGGTCAGGGACAGGTCAGGGACAGGTCAGGGACAGGTCAGGGACAGGTCAGGGACAGGTCAGGGACAGGTCAGGGACAGGTCAGGGACAGGTCAGGGACAGGTCAGGGACAGGTCAGGGACAGGTCAGGGACAGGTCAGGGACAGGTCAGGGACAGGTCAGGGACAGGTCAGGGACAGGTCAGGGACAGGTCAGGGACAGGTCAGGGACAGGTCAGGGACAGGTCAGGGACAGGTCAGGGACAGGTCAGGGACAGGTCAGGGACAGGTCAGGGACAGGTCAGGGACAGGTCAGGGACAGGTCAGGGACAGGTCAGGGACAGGTCAGGGACAGGTCAGGGACAGGTCAGGGACAGGTCAGGGACAGGTCAGGGACAGGTCAGGGACAGGTCAGGGACAGGTCAGGGACAGGTCAGGGACAGGTCAGGGACAGGTCAGGGACAGGTCAGGGACAGGTCAGGGACAGGTCAGGGACAGGTCAGGGACAGGTCAGGGACAGGTCAGGGACAGGTCAGGACGGGGACGGGGAGGGGGACAGGGACAGGGGCGGGGTCAGGGTCAGGGGGCGTGGACGGGGACGGGGCGAGGACGGGGACGGGGACATGGGACGGGACAGGGACAGGGACAGGGACGGGGACGGGGACAGGGGACAGGGGACAGGGACGGGGCCAGGGCGGGGGTCAGGGGGCGGGGCCAGGGCAGGGTCAGGGGGCGTGGACGGGGACGGGGCCAGGGCAGGGACGGGGACGGGGTCAGGGTCAGGGGGCGTGGACGGGGACGGGGACGGGGACGGGGGCGGGGGCGGGGACGGGGACGGGGACGGGGACGGGGACGGGGCGGGGACGGGGCCAGGGACAGGGACGGGGACGGGGCCAGGGACAGGGGCAGGGGTGGTTTGTGTGAACGATCACTCGCAGGAGGTGCTGTGTCGGAAGTCAGGTGGATATGGTGAGAAGTGTCGGGTGCCATTTTGGGATGAGACTTTGACTAGCAGAGTATATATTGATTTGAGATGTGTTTGGAAGGGAAGTCAACTTGCTACAAAATCAATGGTTATCTCTGAAAATATTCAGTTTACTAGTTAAAACGCAAAGCACGCCATTTACTGGATCCTTTTTAGAATAGAGTAGTACATTGTCGAAACAATTATTCAGTCACTATAATGACTAATAAATCTTCACAATCCTTTTCATCGGTGACGTTTATTCGATTGAGGCATATGAAGCAGTTCATCGCTTTAGACATCCAAAGAATGTACCTAAGCCATGATATCGTTGTGTACAATATATTGAATGACTATAGCTAAAATAAAACGTGCAGTTAATAATAGAAAAATGAGCATTCCATAAATGTCTGTTTTCTGTGATATTGAATATATTTGTTGGCTACGTCATTGCAATCTCAATCTGCCATTTTTCCTGTCAATCATTGACCTTTTATCCATCCGTCAGGTGTGGGCACCCGGAACTACTACCGCAAACTGGGATACGAGCTGGACGGCCCCTACATGTTCAAACCGCTCCGGTGACCAGCCCCGGCCCGATGGTCGGTGACCGGTGATCGGTGATCGGTGATCGGTGATCGGTGATCGGTGATCGGTGATCGGTGATCGGTGATCGGTGATCGGTGATCGGTGATCAGTGATCAGTGATCAGTGATCGGTAACCGGCCACAGGTCAGATGACGTCACAATATCGTAACGCTGGAGACGCGCCATCATCGTAACGACACGCTGCAGCATCGTAACGACACGCTGCACCATCGTAACGACACGCTGAATCATCGTAACGACACACTGCAGCATCGTAACGACACTCTGAACCATCGTAACGACACTCTGCAGCATCGTAACGACACTGCACCATCGTAACGACACTCTGCAGCATCGTAACGCCACTCTGCACCATCGTAACGACACGCCGCAGCATCGTAACGACACGGACACACTGCAGCATCGTAACGACACACTGCAGCATCGTAACGACACGGACACGCTGCAATATCGTAACGACACGGACACGCTGCAGCATCGTAACGACACGCCGCAGCATCGTAACGACACGGACACACTGCAGCATCGTAACGGCACGCCGCAGCATCGCAACGGCACGCCGCAGCATCGTAAAGACACGCTGCAGTATCGTAACGACCCGCTGCAGCATCGTAACGGCACTGCAGCATCGTAACGACACGGACACGCTGCAGCATCGTAACGACACGGACACGATGCAGCATCGTAACGACACGCGCCAGCATCGTAACGACACGCGCCAGCATCGTAACGACACGCGCCAGCATCGTAACGACGCGGAATTACAGTCGTGACGCTAGCTGCGAGGAAGACATATGGCGGTCACGGCCGTTACCTGCTCTCGACGAGCGGCGGGCGCGGTGGGATGGGTGCAGCGATCATCGATGCAACGCCGTCATCATTGTCAACCCCATGCCAGCGTCTTGGTGACATTCAACACTCCATCATTGCAGCGGTTTATCGTTGATCGTTGCGCTCAGATATGCGGTTTCCGTCGTGTTTCTAATATAAATGCGGCGGCATCGTAATGGTAAACAACGCGGTGGTGTGTTGTTCATACGTGGGCCTTTCTGCCATCATAACGACTGGAGACGCACCCGCATGACACCGACTGTGGTGTTATGCCATGTGTCGGTGTCATGCCATGTGTCCGTGTCATGCCATGTGTCGGTGTCATGCCATGTGTCGGTGTCATGACACGTGTCGGTGGCATGAGCTGACACGTGTCGGTGTCATGACATGTGTCGGTGTCATGACACGTGTCGGTGGCATGAGCTGACACGTGTCGGTGTCATGACATGTGTCGGTGTCATGCCACGTGTCGGTGTCATGCCATGTGTCGGTGTCATGACACGTGTCGGTGGCATGAGCTGACACGTGTCGGTGTCATGCCATGTGTCGGTGTCATGCCACGTGTCGGTGTCATGCCATGTGTCGGTGTCATGACACGTGTCGGTGTCATGCCATGTGTCGGTGTCATGACACCGACGGACTGCAGACACCTGTCTTTTGTTGCCTTACCACATGGTGGTGACTGATGATAGCCTTTGGTCCGCTATCGCCGATCGAGGGCAATTCGACCCTCGATTCGACCATCGATCGGCCTATACGTCCTGTGGTAAGCATGCAGTTTCTGATCTGGTTTTATTTGTGAAGTGGTGGGCGAGACTTCAGTGTCGCGTCAGAACTACTGGTGTCATTGTTGTCGAGTTAGTGACGATGCAGACATTCTGTGTTGGTATTGACCGATGGTGTCCGATCCATTGGTTGCACGCTGAAGGTGGGCTGGGTCACTGTTGTTGCTGTGAGTAAGGTATACAATACATTTGCATCTAAAATGTGCTATTATGAGCTGTGAACAACAAGGGTTAACCCTGGCATTAAGAGTGTGGAGTCGCTTACTCTTCCGCTGATGAATTATGTACGAGAGAGTGGATCTTTTTACGATAATTATTAAATGTTTGGGTTCGTTGTATGCTTACTTTATTTGATCCTATTTTCGGTTTGTTTCTTCTTCTCTTCTTCCGTTATGACCCCCAAAACGAATGAACTCTGAGGGAAATTGGCATATCCTTATCTTAAAGGAAATCTAAGCAAGTTTTAAGTAAGAATGGTTGCTTTAAAATCAGTTAACAATATGCAAGGAAACGAAATATGACAAGTGTTGGCAAAGTTGTCAGACTTTCTAGGATTTCCAGTGAAACAACTTGGTGCGCTTCCTCAGAGGTTTTATCTGGAGGGTGGGGGGAGGGGGGGGGGGGGGTGTCACATGCCCCAGGTGCCTTCCCTGGATCCGCCCCTGATGAGCCGTCTTATGAGCGCTGAGTTGATTCGACTATCGGCCCTCCTCAAGCAGTCCACACGGGATGACCGGCTCCGAACTGTAGCCGTCCGCCGTCCCCGTCCCCGTCCCAAGGTCACCCGCGTCCCGCAGCACTGCATCATTCGGTTATTTTCACTCGGAAACACAGCCGTTCCATGTGGTCCGCCGCGGCACCCCATCGGGTCTAAATGGCTGCCTGGCTGCCGGACTCCCCACCGTCACACCGTCACAGTCGTGAGTCAGACCGTCAGTCGGACTGCACTGCCGTTTTTTCGCCTCCCGGCGCGCCGCACCGCGTGCCCGTCTGCACGCCGGCCTCCCGGCTCCCGTGGCCCTGAGCGGACCGGCCGGCGTGGTGGCACGAAGCGCACCGCCTGCCCTCTCGCGGCCGCCGCTGGAGTCAGCATGCCGCGTGGCAACAGGCTGCAGGGCGGCGCGGCGCCGTGCGGAGCAGAACCGGTCACGCGAGAGCGGCGGAGCTGCGAAGGACGCCCACCCAGCCGCCAGGCCGACCGAGTGCGAGTGTGGCGTGAAGAGTGACCGCCGGACCAGCTGACCGGGCGAGCTCACGTGCTGTGTGCCGAGCAGGGGAGGAGTCGTGGTGAGCTGACCGACTACTGCCGGGTGTGTGAAGGTGAGGTGCTGTCGGGCTGTTAGTAGGACCCCTTGTCCGTTGGCAACACTGCAGTGCAGGTTGCAGAGCGCTGCTGAAGTAATGGCAGCTCCCCTCCGGCCGTAGAGTTAAGCATCTCTTTCAATCATTGTTAATTGCCAATGCAGTTTGTACAAGTGGCAATGCGACCATGAGTGTAGCAAATGTTTGTTTAATACGGAGTGGCCTACTTACATTGTGGGCGGCCAGTTATTTTCACTTTACTTTCTCTGTTTACGCTGCTGTGTACGGACGCAAAAACGGGCGTCTCTGTTCGGGCTGACTCTGTTCGGGGCTGACTAGACGGAACAAAGCAAATTGATGAGCTGCCAATTCGTAGATGATATCCACTGTAACTGCAAAGCGACTATTCTTTTAGACTGGAGAATATAGAATCGATCGCTGTCGATGAGGAGGCATGTATGTGGAGGGCGTTTGGCTCTCATTACCATTCAGAGCTGCAATCTTGTTCAAACGTCAGGTCCAGCTCCGGCTACCGGCCCAGCAAACACGGGTTATCTTGCTCGAGCGCGTTAATTAACGGCGCTTGTGTGCAAACTTATGTAATACACGGGCATATTAGTGATAAGGTTTCACATATATTGTGTGAGTGTTTGTGCAAGGATCGCAATTTTCTCCACGGTGCGTCGGAATCCCGTCAAGGCCCTCAGCTTGCAGACGTCAATGTCGCAACTACAAGTGATTAATTGGTGGCACCACCGCACCATTCATGCGAGATTATTCGTTTTTCACCGGGAGAACGGCAGGGCTCATCGCGAGACATGCCGATACCGAACGCCACCATATACTGACACCGACACCGACACCGGTACCGACACCCGACACCGGTACCGACACCCGACACCGGTACCGACACCCGACACCAGCACCGACACTGACACCCGACACCCAACACCGGTACCGGTACCGACACCCGACACCGATACCGACACCGGTACCGGTACCGACACCCGACACCGGTACCGACACCCAACACCAGCATATCGACACCGACACCGGTACCGACACCCGACACCGGTACCGACACCCGACACCGGTACCGACACCCGACACCGGTACCGACACCCGACACCGGCATATCGACACCGACACCCGACACCGGTACCGACACCCGACACCGGCATATCGACACCGACACCGGTACCGACACCCGACACCGGTACCGACACCCGACACCGGTACCGACACCCGACACCGGTACCGACACCCGACACCGGTACCGACACCCGACACCGGCATATCGACACCCGACACCCGACACCGACACCCGACACCCGACACCGACACCGACACCGACACCGACACCGACACCGACACCGACACCGGTACCGACACCCGACACCGGTACCGACACCCGACACCAGCATATCGACACCGACACCGGTACCGACACCCGACACCGGTACCGACACCCGACACCGGTACCGACACCCGACACCAGCATATCGACACCGGTACCGACACCGGTACCGACACCCGACACCGGTACCGACACCCGACACCGGTACCGACACCCGACACCGGTACCGACACCCGACACCGGTACCGACACCCGACACCAGCATATCGACACCGACACCGACACCGACACCGACACCGGTACCGACACCTGTACCGACACCGGTACCGACACTGACACCGACACTGACACCGACACTGACACCCGACACCGGTACCGACACCGACACCGGCACCGACACCGACACCGGCACCGACACCGACACTGACACTGACACCTGACACCCGACACCAGCACCGACACTGACACCCGACATCCGACACCGACACCGGTACTGACACCTGACACCGGTACCGACACCCGACACCGGTACCGACACCCGACACCAGCATATCGACACCCGACACCGGCATATCGACCCCGACACCGGTACCGGTACCTACACCGGTACCGACACCGACACCGACACTGACACCGGCACCGACACCCGACACCGGTACTGACACCTGACACCTGACACCCGACACCCGACACCTGACACCCGACACCCGACACCCGACACCCGACACCCGACACCCGACACATGACACACGACACACGACACACGACACACGACACCTGACACCTGACACCTGACACCACCTGACACACGACACACGACACACGACACACGACACACGACACACGACACCTGACACCTGACACACGACACCCAACGTACCGGCATATCGACACCGGTACGGTCATCGACACATAACCTCGCCCCTGCGCCAAACGTGTACAGAGGCGCCGACTTCATATGATTCACGTACACGGTGCATACTTCATACCTCCGAATCAGTCTGATGGGCTAGATGACGTGTCTCGAACGATTCGTCAAAAAACACATCCTTTGTGTGGATTACTGGTACACATATAAGGAATCAATAGATAACAGTTACATGTGAAAGTGGCCGTTTGATAAGTAAGAACGCTCGACAGTGTTCGCATACAGGAGGGATAGCTTCTTGCCGAATGCCTGATATCCCTGGCCTGTTGTCTGACTGGCATTTGGCATAGCCTTACCAAGTTATCACCGCCGTATTGTTTTTGTCGCGTCTGTCGACTTTTTGTCAGGGATTAGGGGTCGCTGTGGCAGGGATAAGGATAAGGGGCCGCTGTCTAAAGTAACATTGAGCTGTGCTGCCGGTCGACGCAACCCATTTTACGATTTACGATTCACAGCTGCGGTCGTCGGTAACTCGTCCGGACATTGGGTGTGCCAGCTGCATCACACCTCTGCCAGCACCAGACAGACGGAGGGTGTGCAGGAGCTGTATAGGTCGTTAGCGACGCCGTTAGACACAAACCCATTAACCCCGTCAGCGACGCCGTTTGTTGAGCGTTCGGCATAGCGCGACCTAAATCACATTCAGCTCGCTCACCGATGGGGGGTCCGCGCCAACTTCGAACCGATGCAAATGGGGGGGGGGGATAACCGCCCCCAAAGATTTCGGAAACAACGCACTGTAACGACAAGCGGAGATAAGCGTTAGATAGCTCGTGACGAGCTCACTTTTTAAGTCATCTTTTTAGGTCAGGTCAATGTTGAGGTCACCATCAGACGTCATCAAATGTCCAATTTCGGCCATTTGATGGCACAGGCGGTCATTCTGACTGATATTTTCCCTGCATGTTCCAGGCGGCCATTCTGACTGATATTCTCCCTGCATGTTCCATGCGGTCATTCTGACTGATATTCTCCCTGCATGTTCCGGGCGGCCATTCTGACTGATATTCTCCCTGCATGTTCCGGGTGGCCATTCTGACTGATATTTCCCTGCATGTTCCATGCGGCCATTCTGACTGATATTCTCCCTGCATGTTCCGGGCGGCCATTCTGACTGATATTTCCCTGCATGTTCAATGCGGCCATTCTGACTGAAATTCTCCCTGCATGTTCCGGGCGGCCATTCTGACTGATATTTCCCTGCATGTTCCAGGCGGCCATTCTGACTGATATTCTCCCTGCATGTTCCAGGCGGCCATTCTGACTGATATTCTCCCTGCGTGTTCCAGGCGGCCATTCTGACTGCTATTCTCCCTACATGTTCCATGCGGCCATTCTGACTGGTATTCTCCCTGCATGTTTCGGGCGGCCATTCTGACTGATATTCTCCCTGCATGTTCCGGGCGGCCATTCTGACTGATATTGTCCCTGCATGTTCCAGGCGGCCATTCTGACTGATATTGTCCCTGCATTTTCCAGGCGGCCATTCTGACTGATATTCTCCCTGCATGTTCCAGGCGGCCATTCTGACTGATATTTTCCCTGCATGTTCCGGGCGGCCATTCTGACTGATATTTTCCCTGCATGTTCCGGGCGGCCATTCTGACTGATATTTTCCCTGCATGTTCCCTGCAGGCACATGCGGAACTTTATATACTTTTGGGGTTGTAGCTACAACTGCATCCTCAAAAGCTACAACCCCAATCATTAATATTACAACCCCAACATTGCCAGTGAATGCCTACCCAAGTAAATAAATACAGTAAATGATACGCAAAACTAAAGGATTTTTCACCAAAGGAATTTGCAATAACAATCATAACAAAACAATTAATAAATATATGAACACAGAAAAGGACAAACTTTAAAATGTTAGTAAAGTTTGTCATAAAATAACATTTAAAATCCAACAATAGGTAGTACAACATGTTATCCCAAAATTACTGAGAAAGACTATGTAGGTACCCAGGGGTGTAGGGTCATATTCAGTTGGGTCATAAACACTATAGAACAACACTACCTACTGACAAACGGGTAACATTTTTGTCAATTTCAGACACCCACAAAATGGCAATCTATAGGTGTTAACATAAAAACATGAGCAAAACAAGATTGAGTGTAGCATATTTTACATTGGGCTTAGTTCTGGATAGGTCACACATTTAACATTAGAGTGCACCCTTACGCAGTTGGCAAAAGTTATATTACATTTTGAGCTAAAATATGCTGGTGAAATTGACACTTAATGAAGAACTTGAACAATACTATACATATTTTGGTGTGTGAAAGATGTGAAGGCATACCAATCATTCTGAGCTGGAAAAAGACCACAAATAATCATAGACCCAAATCATATGAGTTTAAATTTAGGATTAATTTACCACAACCTTCAATTTTTAGCCAGACAAACATTATTTTCACAAGATATACCTGGTCATGGTGTTGAAAAGTAGAGGGCCACATCAGTAAAAGTCATTTTAAAAGAGAATAGCCTAATCCAACATCAATCAAACAAAAACGCATGTGAAAACAGCATAAATATTGAAATTAATATACAAGGGCTTAATAAATGTACATATTTGACATAGCTGCGTCATATTTGTCTCTTTTATTCAGCTGCGTCAAATTAGCAGTAGATTGATATTGCTCAGTAGTATCAATCTATTGGGCAATCTAAAATTTGAGGCACGTAGCCTCATAATTTCCTGAAACTTGGCAGGTACGTCCTCCTTGCCACGCTGAACACGAAAAACCTAAAATTAGTCTAGAACGCGGGCTACTTTCAAAGTTATACTGTTTTAGAGATCTACAGTTTTGAGTCCCGTCGCCTCAGAATCGCCTGAAACTTGGCAGGTAGGCTCCTCCTTGCCACGCTGAACACGAAAAACGTAAGATTAGCCTGGCACACGGGGTACTTTCAGAGTTATAGATTTGTTTAAGTTTTGAATGTCTGTCTTCCTTTATTTTGAAACGACTGCGCAGGAATTGGAAGCTTTCCGCGTCAAGCTAGCCAGATATTCAACTGACAGACATTCAAAACTTAAAACGTTATGACTTTAAAAGTAGCCCGTATTCCAGGATAATTTTACGTTTTTCGTGTTTAGCGTGGCAAGGAGGACCTACCTGTCAAGTTTCAGGCAATTTTGAGGCGACGGGCCTCAAAATTATAGATTGGGCAATATCAATCAGCTGCTAATTTCACTTACGTCTTTTATTATTCCTAAAAGGCAGGGTATTAACCCTCGCCCTACGGGGGGGGGGGGCCTGACAGAACCCTGAGGGTTTTCTTGAATAACTTTTTATACATGCAATGCATCTTGCTGAAATTTTGGTAGTTGAGCTTTACAACAATTATACGTAGGCTGTAAAACTTTAATTGAAATTGGTTGAGTAGTTTTAGAGATAATCATGTTTTGATGACGTCATGTTGGTAAAAAATGATACATATTTGCAAAATCGTAGAAAACAGAGTTTTGAAACAAATTGCAAACGCAATTCACCAAAGATACAAAATAGCATTCTCTTTAAAATGGCGATCTCGGATTTTCAAAATTTTGGGGTTTTGACCCCTAATTGTTTTTTTTAAATCCCCACAAAATCAAAATTTTCAAAGATATTAGAAAAACCGGAATTCATGTGAGAGTACTGAGTATGGACAATACCCATACCAAATTTAAAAGCAATATCTTTATTTTTGACTGAGTGATAGCTCTCCAAGTTTAAAAAACTGATGACGTCATTTTTTAAAAAATAATTTTGTTTACTTTTTTTGACAAGATACGAACAAATAATTACCTTTTTTGTATTTCTGATCCAAAACTGGTCTAGGAACATGCCTTTTTATTTACATTTATCAATTTCTAATTTTGAGGTTTTCTGCATGGCAAAATCTCTGTTCCGGACGTGGTAAGTCCGAGGTCATTCACTTGACCTGGAAGGTCACCCGTTGACCTGAAACCTAAAATTCGCATACTGTTAGATTCCTCTCATGACAGGCAACATGCTGGTTCTTACCGCATTGCTCAAAGTTACTTGGTTTGGAAGTTAACAGGGGGGCCTGTCAGACCCCCCCCCCCTCCCCCCGTAGGGCGAAAGTGTAAAAAGCTCCCGTAGGGAGAGGATTAATCCATCACCGAAATGACCACTTTCTCATTGACTTCCATGTTAAAGCATCACCATTTATTTCTCAAGCTTTTATCCTAACCTAACCTAACCTAACCTCACCTCACCTCACCTAACCTCACCTCACCTCACCTCACCTCACCTCACCTCACCTCACCTCACCTCACCTCACCTCACCTCACCTCACCTCACCTCACCTCACCTCACCTAACTCTTGGAGCCAGTTTACATATATTTAAAGAAGTCCATCGGCCGAAGCCCGAAATCCTCAATATGTTGTGACGTTTTGGTGATTTTAAGTCATTTACGGTGATAAAGTTAGTTATTCGGTGATGGGATTAATGTATTGCCTTACTAAAATAATGCTGTTTGGTTCTCGCCTAATTTGTTTGCCTTGTGCATGGGTGGAGAATCCTATAGGACAGCCCCGGCTGCGGCCGGGGCAACCTCAAAGTTGCCTCGGCGGGGCCGGGGCAGCCATTTTTTAGAGACCTTTTTTGCAAGACCTTAGTTATTATTTAAAAAGAATAAAGAAACGCAAATATAATCCCAGCATAAAAATGCATACTTGGTACGACTATCTGTGAAAAATATGGGTAAAATTGCGCTTTCGGTGCGCTTTCGAAATGGGGGGGGGGGGGGGGGGTAGTCAAAGGAGGCTGAGCCTTGCCAACTTTGTCTTAGTGAACACCTCGGGCAGGTCAGAAAACGTATATTTTCGGGGGAGGCACAGTTGGGGTCGCTATCTCCGGTCTAAAAGAGGCATATTGTCCGATCTAAAGGGGTGCCGCCGGCACTCACGACTCAAGGGGCGCCACCTGCACTCGAGAGTGGCACCTTCGGTGTCCAGACGCCCAGGAGAGGCGCCCTCAATCGTGATTCCCCCCGCATGTCCATGAAGTTAGTGACGGATTCGGATTCGAATTCAGCGTCGAGTAGCGATTCGCTTCACAATGTGGTGACAGGTCAATTGGGGCACGCTGATCACGAAATGGCATTCATTTTGACATTCACGGTAATCTTAGCCGAAGTTATTGTCCGATCGCCAAAATAATGGTCTCATTCGATTACTCGGGTCAGTATATAGCCGTAGCCTTCGCAACCTCACTTGTAGCAAATGCCATTGGCCCTCAATTTCAAGATCAATGGCGATTGGATGATAACTTCGGGTCGTTTTGAGTCCTTTGACCTTGAAATTGAGGGTCAATGTCATTTTCCACGAGTGAGGTTGCAAAGGTTACGGCAGATACTGACCCGAGGAATCTAATGAGACCATTATTTTGGCAATCAGCTTCTAACTTCGGGTCGTTTTGAGCCGCCCCATCATATGGCCTTGAAAATGAGGGTCAATGTCATTTGCCACGAGTGAGCTTGCGAAGGCTGTGGCTAGATATTAACCCGTGGAATCGAATGAGACCATTATTTTGGCGATCGGACAATAACTTCGGGTTATTTGTCCTTTGACCTTGAAAATGAGGGTCAAGGTCATTTGCCTCCAGTGAGGTTTCGAAAGCTGCGCCTAGATATTGGCTCGAGGAATAGAATGATACCATTATTTTGTTTTGCGATCGGACAATAACTTCGGGTCGTTTTGAGCCACCCCGTCCTTTGACCTTGAAGATGATTTTGAAGATGACCTTGAATGTCAAAATGAATGTCATTTGCGTCATCAGCGTGCCCCAATTAAACTGTTCCCACATTTTGAAGCAAATCGCTACTCGACGCTGAATTCGAATCCGATTCCGTCACTAACTTCACGGACCGCCACGTGCCACGTGCCCCCTAGGGCCCCTTGGTTGCACCCCTGTCCTCGGCCGGGGCAACTTTGAAAATAATTATCCACCCATGGCCTTGTGAGTTGTGGGAAATATCAAATATGTTATAAGTATTTTTATATCTCACTGTAATATATAAAAGGACCGGACCTGGACCATCACCAGGAGGAGGTGCCTTTCTTGCAAGAAATGGCTAGTTGCTGAATCACACCATTTATGTACAACCTTAATATTGATATTGGCTGATTATTGTTGTGTGAGCTACCATGAGGTAGTCTTTGCCTACTTTGACCCAACATGATACTTTCAATTTGTTTAAGATTCCACACCTCGCTGTTGCTAAAATACGTCAGTAATGAGGTAATACAACCTATGTTCATTCTAAGGTGTTAAACTTCAATTTTGCACATACTTCGTTTTTATAATTAGTCGCTTTTACTACCCCCCCCCCCCCCCCCGGTCGCCGACCCAATTACAACCCCAACGAAAAACAAAAAGTTCCGCCTCTGCCTGCAGGGCGGCCATTCTGACTGAGATTCTCCCTGCATGTTCCGCCAGGCGGTCAGTATGCGTCTCCCACTGACGCGGTGCCTTCTCGGCTCGCTGCGGAGCCAACCGGGGCAGGCGCGCACCCTCTTCACCCTGCACGACGACTCCAAGAAGCCGGAAACGGTACCTCTCACGCGACACGTTCCAACAACTGCGGCGGGGGGGATTTCGCCGAGGCCACGCCGGACGACCTCAGCAAGCTGAAGGAGCTGGTGAAGGGCCGGATCGAGACCGACAAGGATGACCTGCTCAAACACAACTGCGACTGGATGCGGACGCTCAGGGGTGAGCTGGCCGTCTGCTGTGTTCTGCAGTCCTTGGTCACCCTACTGGTACTGTTACTAAATAGACCTCAAGTCATTTAGCACATGTGTATTCAATGCCAATGATCACACCATTCTGAAATACAAAGGAAAGGTAAGGAGAACAGAAGGACATTAGGATAGAAGCAATGACGACACAGGTCTGGAGTACTCTATCCCCTCCCGAGACTTTGAAGTCTCAAAGTATGATACAACATAACATCAGTCTGATACAGTCAAACTATGAGAACATAACATAAACAGACTGGGTGTAGCTGCTACCACGAGCAACCGTGAATGGCTTCATTCAAAGCGCAACGCGTATATACATTACACAAGCAACTGAGCCATGGCCAACTTAGCGGCGACAAACACCACGATGCAGATAACACACCTGAGAGACCAATATACAATCAAGTGAGCGCATAGTTCTCCGCTAGGAAAGGTGGCAGGCGAGTTTGCCGAGAAGGGCGGCGGGGTGTAGTGGGATCATGCTCTGACTGAGCGGTGTGCGTGGGATGGGGTACGGCCGGCGGGGGATTCGCAGCACACCGTGTGTCAGGTGGTGGACTCTGGGGAGCGACGGGCAGTGTACCGGGTGCTGCAGGTGCAGGGGCGGCGGTCAAGGTCGATGGTGTCGGTGCATGCAATCGAGCATCAGATGGGCTCGGCCGTGGGCTGTCGGGTGTGAGGCGGACCGGAGCTGGCGGGCGTGGCGGGTTGACAGCTGGTCGAGCGGCTGAGGGGTGAGCATTCCGGGCATCGGACATCAGTGGCCGCCCTGGGAGATTGAGCAGCGGAGGGGTCGGGGGGCGAGGCATGAATGGAAGGTATTTCCGTAGGTGGCGACGGTTGCGGATGGTCACGCGACCCGAGCCGTCGACACGGATGACATACTGGTCGAATTGACGCACCTCGATCACGATACCCGTCTTGTCCCACTTGGTCGGATGCGGGCCCACCAGGTTCTGGAGGCGGACGCAGTCGCCGATCGCGAGGGGTGGCAGGATCTGCGTGTGTTCAGATAGGCGTTCGTGTGTACGCATATGCCGGTTCCGTAGAGCCTCCTCGCGGTTGGCCAGTGTCTCCCGCCAAGTGCTATGAGGCCAATACCTCCCTGGGTGTATGGGGATGAAGTCGCGGATCGGACGGCCAAAGAGCACTTGTGCTGGGGAGAGGCGGGTGTCACGATCCGGGGTGTTGCGATACTGTAACATGGCGCGCTGAAAGTGGTCCGTGTTCAGGCCACCAGTGGCGAGCGTGTTGTCGCAGAGAAGGCGCTTCACAGTTTTCACCGCGACTTCTGCCCGACAGTTCCCATGGGGGAATGCGACAGATGACAGGCGGTGTCCAACGCCCCAGTTGCGGAGGAATGTCTCGGACGCTGTGGCGGTGAATTCTGGTCCACCGTCGGAGGTGAGTTCCTCGCTGATCCCGTAGGTGACGAAGGTCCTGCGCAGGGCAGAGACCAGACCGCTCGACCCGTTGGAGGATTCCTCGACGATGGGCCAGTTGCTGTAACGGTCGACGACAACCAGGTAGTGACGTCCGCAGTGCGAGAAGTAATCAGCGCAGATGCTCTGGAAGGGATATGCCGGCAGAATGGGTGGCGTAGGAGGGGGCGCTCGGCTGGGATGGCGCGTTGCGGTTGCATGTGTCGCATCGGGATCGGGTGTCCGATATGGCTTGCGACATGCCGGGCCAGAAGAAGGAACTGGCGGCTCGAGAGTCCATCATCGACACGCCTTGATGGGCTGCATGGAGTGCCTGAAGGACACGATGACGAAGGGCAGGAGGGATCACCACTCGGTCTTTGTAGAGAACGACGCCGCCGTCGTATTCGCTGAGATGGTCGCGGTATCTGTGGTACGGTCGGATCGCGACTGGTACGTCAGTCGGCGCCTCTGGAAAGCCGTTGTTGATGGAATCGATGAGCCGGAGCATCTCAGGATCGCTGGTGGTTGTCGTGCGTACGTCGTCCCAGGTTATTGACCTGATGAGATCAGTGGTGGCCGAGGCACTCAATGGCGTGCATGATGAGGTGTCGATTGTCTCGTGCGTCCGGACGTTGGCGAGAGCGTCGAGGATCGGCCAGGCGCGAGGGGTGTCCCGCAGGTTCGGAGGAGCCGACGTGGTGTCAACTGATGCGTCATCAGGGAGGTCAGGTGCTTCGGGTGCCCCAACCGGGTGACGAGAGACGGCGTCAGCTGCGTTGTTCCGAATGCCAGGGACATGAACAACACGGAACCTGAAGCGAAGGCTCTTCTCCTTTAGGTTCCGAAGCCGCGGGTTCGGGATCTCTTCCAGGGAGCGGTCACCGAGGACCTTCAGCAGAGGTCGATGGTCCACAGCCACGAGCAGGTCAGAGCAGCCAAGAGTGAAATGACGAGTCTTGTGAAGGGCGTCCACGACGGCCAGTGCCTCGCCTTCGATTGGTGCGTAACGGGATTCGGCGCCGTGGGTGAAGCGGCTCCCAACCAACACGGCACGCCAGCCAGAGTGGCAGCAGAATGGCCGAGTTCCGGCGCACTGGCAGTGCTTCTGTAGGAGCCAGTAGCCGAGTCCTTCCTTCGACCAGTCGGTGGCCAGGCATGTGGGGCGAGTCTTGTCAAAGATTTCAACACCGTCCTTGATTTGGGCGATGATGACTTTTTTCGACTGCTGGAAGAGGATGTCCAGCTGGTCGGTCCACGCGAAGGACTGGCCCGGTTTGAGCAGGTCACGGTACGGTCGCATTTGATCGGCTGATGCGAACGCGTACGACACCTGATTGAGTAGGCCCAGCCAGCTGCGGACGTCGGTCAGGTTCCGAGGAGTAGGGAAGCCCTCGATCGCCTGCAGCATCCGCGGACACGGTCGCACAGTCGTCGGTGTGATTTCGAATCCAGCGAACTCCGCGACGTCATTCGCGAAGCGGAATTTGGACGGGTTCTGCGTGATGCCATGTCGGCCGCAGCGGTCCAGCCATTCGACAGCTTGGTGAAATGACTCCTCAATGTTGTCTGCCCATAGAACGGTGTCGTCGACGCACTTGGTTTTGCGCGGGATGTCGGCGACGAGAGCGTCGAACCGTCGGCTGTACCCGTCTCCTGAAGCCGTGTAGCCTTGAGGGGCGACGCAGTACCGGTAGCGACCCCACGGCGTTATGAACGTAGTGAGGTGGCGGTCGTCGGGGTGGAGAGGCACGGCATGGTAACCATTCCATGCGTCGCACACGGTTTTCTTCGTCTCCCGTGGGACTGCCCGGGCTTGATGGAACGGCGACTGAGTGTGGTGGGTTTCGCGGGTGGCGTGGAGGTTCAGATCCTGGAGGTCAACCGTCCGTCGGGGCTTACCGTTCTTTTTGGGGTTGATCACCATCCGGTGACACCAAGTCACGGGTGTACCGATAGGGACTTCCTCGACGACTCCTAGGCGACAATCTTGGTCCAAGCCGGCCTTGACATCGTCCTGCCAGTGGATGGGGACAGGGATGGGTGTGTGATGAGCTACGGGTGTGGCTTCAGGATCTACCATCAGACGGAGAGGCGGACCTTCCATCGCGGGTAGGGTCTGATGTGTGCACACATTGAACGTGCTGGATGCGTAGTAGTCGAGGAGCCAGGCCTCTAGCTTAGCCCGATTTTCCTCAGTGGGAGGGTACGGTGGCGCAGTTGGGCGCGGTGGGGGGAGCTGACGTCGTGGGCAGTCACACTCGGCTGTGATGCAGGATACTGGTGCAGCAGTGTCACTTGACGTGCTCATGGGTGCCGCGATGGGTGCTGCCTTGGACTGAGAGTGTGTACCAATCTTCGGGAAGTCGGGTGGGATGATGCCGAGTGCTTCGCAGGCTCCGCGAGAGAGGAAGAATTTGTCGGTGGCATCAGTGAAGTACACCACTTGTCTTGTCTCCAGGCCCCCGGGTCCCCGGGTGTTTGAGACGCGGAGAGGGAGGGCGCCAATGATGTGGATGGGATCGTTGTTGACCGCAGCCATTTTCAGCTGAACTTGAGTGAGGTGGCGTTTGTCGAGCCCCAGGTGTCGCAGGAACGAGGTGCCTGCGAGGCAGGACTGACAGCCTGTGTCCGCGACGGCGTATACCAGTGGGGACGTGGTGGGTCGACGTAGGACGGTGTCGAGACCCAGGGCCCTGGAGTCACACGGAAGATGTGAGACGAATACAGGGACAGTAGGTTGTGGCGCAGAGGGCCCCCTTTCCCAGGTGTCACGAAGAGAGTCATACAGATGGTGTTCCATCAAAAGCTGCCCGTGAGGTGCGGGGAGCGGGCCGTCAGACTGCTTACTGACACTGCACAGAGTGTCAAACACTGTGGAAGCACTCGGTTCTGCGATCTCGGTTTGGGCTGGTGGGTCAGACTCAGTCGAGCGTTGGGACCATGCCACCGCGACACTTTGAGAAGTGGCAGGCAGCCGCGGTTTGCTCGATCTGCACACACGTTCGTGATGGTTCATTTTGCCACACTTACCACACTGGTGCCCATACGCACTGCATTTAGACACCCGGCTGGCTCTGTCCAAAGGATGGTCCCTGGTGCCGCAGAAGCCACAGGGCCGAGAGGTTGATCCTCCACCACCATCAGTGGATCCAGGGGGCTGTCGGACTCGATGGGCGTCACGCTGCTGTCGACGGAAGCTGCTGACAGCGCTGACGTGAGCCGGCACAGCTGAACCTGAAGCAGCGGCTAGGCGCTGAGCAGACTGTTTGCCGCCCTCCCGGGACTCGATGAATCGGAGAGTGTCTTCGAGTGAGGTTGTTCCGTCTTTCTCAGACAGGAGGGAGAGCTTGATTTCGGGGTCATAGACGCCACGGATGAGACCATCTCGGATCATCTCGTCGCTGTAGTCCACGGTTCCCGGTTCGGGGCAGCTGCAGGTGGTTGTATATTGACATGTCAGGGCGATGCCTTTCAGGCGGGCACAAAAGGCACGTACCGGTTCGTCTCTATCCTGTCTGCAGTTGTGCAGCTCTTCACGTGCCACCAGGACGTTTTCAGCACGGACAGCCAGATCTTTGATGCGTTTGAGGACAGTGTCTTCTTCAGCAGTGGAGAGGGCTCCAAACAGACGGGCGAGGTCCCGCCTCAGCTGCTCCTCACAACAGTCAAGCAGTTGATACACAGCCTCAGGTCCTTTGATGTGTGTGGCTGCCTTGTATGTCGTCCAGCGTTGCAAGAAGTAGGACCACTCCTCAGTTGTTCCCCCAGCAGCGATGATAGGACGCTTTATCTTTTCCACCTGGGCAGTGGTACTGGCAGGTGGTGTAGGGTGGGTAGCCCGCTCATGCATCTGGAGCAGGGCTATGAGGGTAGTGCGGTCTTCCTCTTGAATGCTCCATGTGCAGTCAGGATATGGACATCGGATAGGCTCTTGATTTGACATGGTGTGATCATAAATAGACCTCAAGTCATTTAGCACATGTGTATTCAATGCCAATGATCACACCATTCTGAAATACAAAGGAAAGGTAAGGAGAACAGAAGGACATTAGGATAGAAGCAATGACGACACAGGTCTGGAGTACTCTAGTTACGATATGACGTTATTCACTGCTTGCTGGCTGTCGGCTTGACGTATTTGGACAACATTGTTTTAATCGTATGAATGTATTTCCTCAGGGGCGATGTGGCTGATGTCATGCTCTCTTGGAATCATCATTCCATGATGCTTTGCGGCTATTTGACGAGATTTCCAGGCTGCTGAATGGTCAATAATTCGATATCGCAGTTCGCACTCTTGGGGGGGGGGGGGTCATTTTACTGTCATACTTCACCGTAGCTGTTGCAAACAATATCTTGTTGTAACGCCTCACTGCCCTTGTCCCTCTCACTCTCCTCATCGTGTGTGCCACCCACTGTGTGGTGACGTCACACCGCTCTGTCCGCAGGCTCCTCCCCGTGCGTGGTGTTCCCGAAGACGACGGAGGAGGTCTCCGCCGTGCTTAAGTACTGCGCCGGCCGTCGACTGGCCGTGGTGCCGCAGGGCGCCAACACCTCGCTGGTCGGCGGCAGCGTGCCCGTCTTCGACGAGGTCATCGTCAGCACAAAGGAGCTGGATGACGTCATCGACATCGACGGCGACGGCGGTACGTTATAATGGAGGGGGAGGGTGCCTTTGTTATGGCGGGAGTGGGGAGGCCGGGGTATTGGAGTGGAGGTTAGAATTGAGGGGAAGGGTGCTTTTGTTATGGCGGGAGTAGGGAGGCCGAGGTATTGGAGTGGCGGATAGTATGAAGGGGGAGGGTGCCTTTGTTATGGCGGGAGTGGGGAGGCCGGGGTATTGGGGTGGAGGTTAGAATGGAGGGGAAGGGTGCTTTTATTATGGCGGGAGTGGGGAGGCCGAGTTATTGGAGTGGAGGTGTTATGGCGGGAGTGGGGAGGCCGAGTTATTGGAGTGGAGGTGTTATGACGGGAGTGGGGAGGCCGGGGTATTGGAGTGGCGGTTATAATGGAGGGGGAGGGTGTCTTTGTTATGGCGGGAGTGGGGAGGCCGAGTTATTGGAGTGGAGGTGTTATGGCGGGGGTGGGGAGGCCAGGGTATTGGAGTGGAGGTGTTATGACGGGAGTGGGGAGGCCGGGGTATTGGAGTGGCGGTTATAATGGAGGGGGAGGGTGTCTTTGTTATGGCGGGAGTGGGGAGGCCGAGTTATTGGAGTGGAGGTGTTATGGCGGGGGTGGGGAGGCCGAGTTATTGGAGTGGAGGTGTTATGACGGGGGTGGGGAGGCCGAGTTATTGGAGTGGAGGTGTTATGACGGGAGTGGGGAGGCCGGGGTATTGGAGTGGCGGTTATAATGGAGGGGGAGGGTGTCTTTGTTATGGCGGGAGTGGGGAGGCCGAGTTATTGGAGTGGAGGTGTTATGGCGGGGGTGGGGAGGCCAGGGTATTGGAGTGGAGGTGTTATGACGGGAGTGGGGAGGCCGGGGTATTGGAGTGGCGGTTATAATGGAGGGGGAGGGTGTCTTTGTTATGGCGGGAGTGGGGAGGCCGAGTTATTGGAGTGGAGGTGTTATGGCGGGGGTGGGGAGGCCGAGTTATTGGAGTGGAGGTGTTATGGCGGGAGTGGGGAGGCCCAGTTATTGGAGTGGAGGTGTTATGGCGGGAGTGGGGAGGCCGGGGTATTGGAGTGGAGGTTATAATGGAGGGGGAGGGTGTCTTTGTTATGGCGGGAGTGGAGAGGCCGAGTTATTGGAGTGGAGGTGTTATGGCGGGGGTGGGGAGGCCAGGGTATTGGAGTGGAGGTGTTATGGCGGGGGTGGGGAGGCCGAGTTATTGGAGTGGAGGTGTTATGGCGGGGGTGGGGAGGCCAGGGTATTGGAGTGGAGGTGTTATGGCGGGAGTGGAGAGGCCAGGGTATTGGAGTGGAGGTGTTATGGCGGGGTGGGGAGGCCAGGGTATTGGAGTGGAGGTGTTATGGCGGGAGTGGAGAGGCCAGGGTATTGGAGTGGAGGTGTTATGGCGGGGTGGGGAGGCCAGGGTATTGTAGTGGAGGTGTTATGGCGGGAGTGGAGAGGCCGGGTTATTGGAGTGGAGGTGTTATGGCGGGGGTGGGGAGGCCAGGGTATTGGAGTGGAGGTGTTATGACGGGAGTGGGGAGGCCGGGGTATTGGAGTGGCGGTTATAATGGAGGGGGAGGGTGTCTTTGTTATGGCGGGAGTGGGTGGAGGTGTTATGGCGGGAGTGGGGAGGCCGGGGTATTGGAGTGGAGGTGTTATGGCGGGAGTGGGGAGGCCAGGGTATTGGAGTGGAGGTGTTATGGCGGGGGTGGGGAGGCCAGGGTATTGGAGTGGAGGTGTTATGGCGGGGGTGGGGAGGCCGGGGTATTGGAGTGGCGGTTATAATGGAGGGGGAGGGTGTCTTTGTTATGGCGGGAGTGGGTGGAGGTGTTATGGCGGGGGTGGGGAGGCCAGGGTATTGGAGTGGAGGTGTTATGGCGGGGGTGGGGAGGCCAGGGTATTGGAGTGGAGGTGTTATGGCGGGGGTGGGGAGGCCAGGGTATTGGAGTGGAGGTGTTATGGCGGGGGTGGGGAGGCCAGGGTATTGGAGTGGAGGTGTTATGGCGGGGGTGGGGAGGCCGGGGTATTGGAGTGGCGGTTATAATGGAGGGGGAGGGTGTCTTTGTTATGGCGGGAGTGGGTGGAGGTGTTATGGCGGGGGTGGGGAGGCCAGGGTATTGGAGTGGAGGTGTTATGGCGGGGGTGGGGAGGCCAGGGTATTGGAGTGGAGGTGTTATGGCGGGGGTGGGGAGGCCGGGGTATTGGAGTGGCGGTTATAATGGAGGGGGAGGGTGTCTTTGTTATGGCGGGAGTGGGTGGAGGTGTTATGGCGGGGGTGGGGAGGCCAGGGTATTGGAGTGGAGGTGTTATGGCGGGGGTGGGGAGGCCGAGTTATTGGAGTGGAGGTGTTATGGCGGGAGTGGAGAGGCCAGGGTATTGGAGTGGAGGTGTTATGGCGGGGGTGGGGAGGCCAGGGTATTGGAGTGGAGGTGTTATGGCGGGGGTGGGGAGGCCAGGGTATTGGAGTGGAGGTGTTATGGCGGGAGTGGAGAGGCCGGGGTATTGGAGTGGAGGTGTTATGACGGGAGTGGGGAGGCCGGGGTATTGGAGTGGCGGTTATAATGGAGGGGGAGGGTGTCTTTGTTATGGCGGGAGTGGGTGGAGGTGTTATGGCGGGGGTGGGGAGGCCGGGGTATTGGAGTGGAGGTGTTATGGCGGGGGTGGGGAGGCTGGGGTATTGGAGTGGAGGTGTTATGGCGGGAGTGGGGAGGCCGAGTTATTGGAGTGGAGGTGTTATGGCGGGAGTGGGGAGGCCGGGGTATTGGAGTGGCGGTTATAATGGAGGGGGAGGGTGTCTTTGTTATGGCGGGAGTGGGTGGAGGTGTTATGGCGGGGTGGGGAGGCCAGGATATTGGAGTGGAGGTGTTATGGCGGGGGTGGGGAGGCCGAGTTATTGGAGTGGAGGTGTTATGGCGGGGTGGGGAGGCCAGGGTTTTGGAGTGGAGGTGTTATGGCGGGGTGGGGAGGCCAGGGTATTGGAGTGGAGGTGTTATGGCGGGGGTGGGGAGGCCAGGGTATTGGAGTGGAGGTGTTATGGCGGGGTGGGGAGGCCAGGGTATTGGAGTGGAGGTGTTATGGCGGGGGTGGGGAGGCCAGGGTATTGGAGTGGAGGTGTTATGGCGGGGTGGGGAGGCCAGGGTATTGGAGTGGAGGTGTTATGACGGGGGTGGGGAGGCCGGGGTATTGGAGTGGAGGTGTTATGGCGGGAGTGGGGAGGCCGGGGTATTGGAGTGGCGGTTATAATGGAGGGGGAGGGTGTCTTTGTTATGGCGGGAGTGGGTGGAGGTGTTATGGCGGGGGTGGGGAGGCCGGGGTATTGGAGTGGAGGTGTTATGGCGGGGGTGGGGAGGCCAGGGTATTGGAGTGGAGGTGTTATGGCGGGGGTGGGGAGGCCAGGGTATTGGAGTGGAGGTGTTATGGCGGGGATGGAGAGGCCGGGGTATTGGAGTGGAGGTGGTATGGCGGGAGTGGGGAGGCCGGGGTATTGGAGTGGCGGTTATAATGGAGGGGGAGGGTGTCTTTGTTATGGCGGGAGTGGGTGGAGGTGTTATGGCGGGGTGGGGAGGCCGGGGTATTGGAGTGGAGGTGTTATGGCGGGGGTGGGGAGGCCGGGGTATTGGAGTGGAGGTGGTATGGCGGGAGTGGGGAGGCCGGGGTATTGGAGTGGCGGTTATAATGGAGGGGGAGGGTGTCTTTGTTATGGCGGGAGTGGGTGGAGGTGTTATGGCGGGGTGGGGAGGCCGGGGTATTGGAGTGGAGGTGTTATGGCGGGGGTGGGGAGGCCGGGGTATTGGAGTGGAGGTGGTATGGCGGGAGTGGGGAGGCCAGGGTATTGGAGTGGAGGTTATAATGGAGGGGGAGGGTGTCTTTGTTATGGCGGGAGTGGGTGGAGGTGTTATGGCGGGGTGGGGAGGCCGGGGTATTGGAGTGGAGGTGTTATGGCGGGAGTGGGGAGGCCGAGTTATTGGAGTGGAGGTGTTATGGCGGGGGTGGGGAGGCCGAGTTATTGGAGTGGAGGTGGTATGGCGGGGTGGGGAGGCCGGGGTATTGGAGTGGAGGTGTTATGGCGGGGGTGGAGAGGCCGGGGTATTGGAGTGGAGGTGTTATGGCGGGGTGGGGAGGCCAGGGTATTGGAGTGGAGGTGGTCTGTTAGATCGCGCGGCTTGATCATGCTTCGCGCGAGGCTTGATCATGCTTCACGCGAGGCTTGATCATGCTTCACGCGAGGCTTGATCATGCTTCGCGCGAGGCTTGATCATGCTTCGCGCGAGGCTTGATCATGCTTCGCGCGAGGCTTGATCATGCTTCACGCGAGGCTTGATCATGCTTCACGCGAGGCTTGATCATGCTTCGCGCGAGGCTTGATCATGCTTCGCGCGAGGCTTGATCATGCTTCGCGCGAGGCTTGATCATGCTTCACGCGAGGCTTGATCATGCTTCACGCGAGGCTTGATCATGCTTCACGCGAGGCTTGATCATGCTTCACGCGAGGCGATCGATCGGAACGTTTTTAGACAGAATGGTTGATTTATTGTTTTTATATTTGTTGGAATATTTACTAGGTTTGATCAATGATGTATGGATATATGAAGAAAAGGTTGCATTTCTTTGCAAGGACCTCACCAAACAGTGTATTTTTTTAGCCCGCTGATCTTTCTCGCTTTTTGCCATCTAAAGAACGTAAGCAAATTTATCTGCGGTATATTACTTCATTTACATCAGCATTTACATCAACAACCTCTGGCTCTGTCGGCAGGCACCATGTCCTGCGAGGCGGGCTGCTCGCTGAAGAAGCTGGAGAAGAAGGCGCGTAAGAAGCGTCTCTTCTTCCCGGTGGACCTGAACATCCGGGAGGCGCAGATCGGCGGCGTGGTGGCGGCCGACATGGCCGGGCCGCGCACCTCTCGTTACGGCAACCTGCACGGCAACGTGCTCGGCCTGGAGGTGGTGAGTACCGGCAGAGGGTCGGGTGGAGGGTCCCGACGGAGGGGGGGGGGGGGGGGGGCACTCCAGTCGGAGCAGGGATGCCTGCCAAACGTCTTGTCAGAAGGTGTTTGACATCATTTCGCTCCCGGTCGTTGTGACGTGTCAGTGCCGATCCCTGACCTGATCCAGACCGGTACAGGAAGTGGAGTTACGGAAGGGTCGAGACCAGGGAACGGGAAGGCCAAGTGCAACAGCTGATGAGGGTTTGTTTAAGAGTTCCTGGATCCTCCTTTCACTTAAAGCAATCGCAACGCGGTCTTTGTGGATAGGATATGACGAAGACAGAATCCTGGAAGATGCGTGTCCTAAAATGGTGCTTACTTCCAAAGGCGTGTGCTTTGTAAAGCACTGGGAACATACAATTTAGTCGTGTGCCCTGCAGGTGTGGCCGATCCCGATCCGATCCCCCTCCCCACTGCGAGGGCTCGTTGGCTCCGTCTGACCCCTCCCCCCACACTGTGAGGCCACGTTTGACCGGACAGGGCTCCTCGTGTGCCCCTCAGGTATCGCTCCCCCCGCTGTGACCCCGTCTGTCCTACTCGCTGTGACCCCGTCTGACCTCCCGCTGTGCCCCGTCTGACCTCCCGCTGTGACCCCGTCTGACCTCCCGCTGTGCCCCGTCTGTCCTACTCACTGTGACCCCGTCTGACCTCCCGCTGTGCCCCGTCTGACCTCCCGCTGTGACCCCGTCTGACCTCCCGCTGTGACCCCGTCTGACCTCCCGCTGTGCCACGTCTGACCTCCCGCTGTGCCCCGTCTGACCTCCCGCTGTGACCCCGTTCTGACCTCCCGCTGTGACCCCGTCTGACCTCCCGCTGTGACCCCGTCTGACCTCCCGCTGTGACCCCGTCTGACCTCCCGCTGTGATCCCGTCTGACCTCCCACTGTGCCCCGTCTGACCTCCCGCTGTGACCCCGTCTGACCTCCCGATGTGACCCCGTCTGACCTCCCGCTGTGACCCCGTCTGACCTCCCGCTGTGCCCCCGTCTGACCTCCCGCTGTGACCCCGTCTGACCTCCCGCTGTGACCACGTCTGACCTCCCGCTGTGATCCCGTCTGACCTCCCGCTGTGACCCCGTCTGACCTCCCGCTGTGCCTCCGTCTGACCTCCCGCTGTGACCCCGTCTGACCTCCTGCTGTGACCCCGTCTAACCGGGCGGTGGAACCTCGTGTGCGCCTCAGGTGCTGCCGGACGGTACCGTCCTCAACTCCATGTCCAACATGAGGAAGGACAACACCGGCTTCGACCTGAAGCAGATGTTCGTCGGCTCCGAAGGAAGCCTCGGAATCATCACCAAGGTAGGGTGGGGCCTCACAGAGGTAGGGAGGGGTCTCACAGAGGTAGGGAGGGTCTCACAGAGGTAGGGAGGGGTCTCACAGAGGTAGGATGGGGTCTTACAGAGGTAGGGTGGGGTCTCACAGAGGTAGGGTGGGGTCTCACAGAGGTAGGGTGGGGTCTCACAGAGGTAGGGCGGGGTCTCACCAAGGTAGGGTGGGGTCTCACAGAGGTAGGGAGGGGTCTCACAGAGGTAGGGAGGGGTCTCACAGAGGTAGGGCGGGGTCTCACAGAGGTAGGGTGGGGTCTCACAGAGGTAGGGTGGGGTCTCACAGAGGTAGGGAGGGGTCTCACAGGTAGGGTGGGTCTCACAGAGGTAGGGAGGGGTCTCACAGAGGTAGGGTGGGGTCTCACAGAGGTAGGGAGGGGTCTCACAGAGGTAGGGTGGGATCTCACATAGGTAGGGTGGGGTCTCACAAAGGTAGGGCGGGGGTCTCACAGAGGTAGGGAGGGGTCTCACAGAGGTAGGGTGGGGTCTCACAGAGGTAGGGAGGGGTCTCACAGAGGTAGGGTGGGGTCTCACAGAGGTAGGGCGGGGTCTCACAAAGGTAGGGCGGGGTCTCACAGAGGTAGGGCGGGGTCTCACAGAGGTAGGGTGGGGTTTCACAAAGGTAGGGTGGGGTCTCACAGATGTAGGGTGGGGTCTCACAGAGGTAGGGAGGGGTCTCACAGAGGTAGGGTGGGTCTCACAGAGGTAGGACGGGGTCTCACAGAGGTAGGGAGGGGTCTCACAGAGGGAGGGAGGGGTCTCACAGAGGTAGGGTGGGGTCTCACAGAGGTAGGGAGGGGTCTCACAGAGGTAGGGTGGGGGTCTCACAGAGGTATGGAGGGGTCTCACAGAGGTAGGATGGGGTCTCACAGAGGTAGGGAGGGGTCTCACAGAGGTAGGGTGGGGCCTTACAGAGGTAGGGTGGGGTCTCACAGAGGTAGGGCGGGTCTCACAAAGGTAGGGCGGGGGTCTCACGAAGGTAGGGCGAGGTCTCACAGAGGTAGGGTGGGGTCTCACAGAGGTAGGACGGGGTCTCACAGAGGTAGGGTGGGGTCTCACAGAGGTAGGGTGGGGTCTCACAGAGGTAGGGCGGGGTCTCACAAAGGTAGGGCGGGGTCTCACGAAGGTAGGGCGGGGTCTCACAGAGGTAGGGTGGGGTCTCACAGAGGTAGGACGGGGTCTCACAGAGGTAGGGTGGGGTCTCAGAGGTAGGACGGGGTCTCACAAAGGTAGGGCGGGGTCTCACGAAGGTAGGGCGGGGTCTCAGAGGTAGGGAGGGGTCTCAGAGGTAGGGAGGGGTCTCACGGAGGTAGGGCAGGGTCTCACAAAGGTAGGGCGGGGTCTCACGAAGGTAGGGCGGGGTCTCACAGAGGTAGGGCGGGGTCTCACAGAGGTAGGGAGGGGTCTCACAGAGGTAGGGTGTGGTCTCACAGAGGTAGGGTGTGGTCTCACAGGGTAGGGAGGGGTCTGACAGAGGTAGGGTGGGGTCTCACAGAGGTAGGGAGGGGTCTCACAGAGGTAGGGTGGGGTCTCACAGAGGTAGGGTGGGGTCTCACAAAGGTAGGGCGGGGTCTCACAGAGGTAGGGTGGGGTCTCACAGAGGTAGGGTGGGGTCTCAGAGGTAGGGAGGGGTCTCACAGAGGAAGGGTGGGGTCTCACAGAGGTAGGGCGGGGTCTCACAAAGGTAGGGCGGGGTCTCACAGAGGTAGGGTGGGGTCTCACAGAGGTAGGGTGGGGTTTCACAAAGGTAGGGTGGGGTCTCACAGATGTAGGGTGGGGTCTCACAGAGGTAGGGAGGGGTCTCAGAGGTAGGGAGGGGTCTCACAGAGGTAGGGTGGGGTCTCACAGAGGTAGGGAGGGGTCTCACAGAGGTAGGGTGGGGTCTTACAGAGGTAGGGTGGGGTCTCACAGAGGTAGGGCGGGGTCTCACAAAGGTAGGGCGGGGTCTCACGAAGGTAGGGCGAGGTCTCACAGAGGTATGGTGGGGTCTCACAGAGGTAGGACGGGGTCTCACAGAGGTAGGGTGGGGTCTCACAGAGGTAGGGTGGGGTCTCACAGAGGTAGGGCGGGGTCTCACAAAGGTAGGGTGGGGTCTCACGAAGGTAGGGCGGGGTCTCACAGAGGTAGGACGGGGTCTCACAGAGGTAGGACGGGGTCTCACAGAGGTAGGGTGGGGTCTCAGAGGTAGGGCGGGGTCTCACAAAGGTAGGGCGGGGTCTCACGAAGGTAGGGCGGGGTCTCACAGAGGTAGGGAGGGGTCTCAGAGGTAGGGAGGGGTCTCACGGAGGTAGGGAGGGGTCACACAGAAGTATAACAGAATATCGCCAGTTAGTGTCGTTGGTACTGATTTTTGCGTCTTGTTCTTTTACAAGTTGAGTCCGGCTCAAGTATCGTTTTCCTCAGATGCCCAACAAAAACACGATTTATTTCGTGACCGAATATTTTCGTCCAACTATAATTTATAAATTTCTTATATGATAAAAGCGTAGCCGGGATAATCAGACCAGCATATCAGTAATGATACCCCGGCTGGTATAGCCGAGATAACCGGACCAGTATATCAGTAATGATATCCCGGCTGGCTGGAGCTTCTTGTCTAAGCGTTGGACCGTGGGTCGGTGTGTGCCAATGTTATTAGTTTGATCTGTGGAATCTGATGACTCGGATGTGATTCTTGGACCACCCATGTTTTCATAGCGGTAACCGGCACCGACTGTTAGCTCGGCGCCAACCAGCATTGAAACGGAGGCCTTCTTCCGTGCATTTATGTATTGATTACTAGTTTGCGATCGACAAATTGTATCTGCGGCATTTTAAGTCAGAACATTTGGTATACTTTAGTCAGGCGATGCTATTTTGACGCTAGGTTGAGTTTGTATTCCAAACATTTATTTTATACAAATGCAAGTGGAGTCGCGAGAAAAGAATAGCGTTGCCGTTCAATTCGTGACCCAAAATGCACTATTTTGACGCTTATCTTTTTATAAATTTATTTCGAATATTTTGAATGGACGGATTTCCGAGGTCAGGACCCGCGCTAAGCATAGCTTGTTGC
Source organism: Chirona hameri (assembly GCA_036785665.1). Classification (NCBI taxonomy): domain Eukaryota; kingdom Metazoa; phylum Arthropoda; class Thecostraca; order Balanomorpha; family Balanidae; genus Chirona; species Chirona hameri. The sequence goes on from JAXIVJ010000831.1 coordinate 148,278, forward strand.
GCAGGCCCTGACCCCTACCGTCCGATCGGGCAATTCCTGGCAGCCGGCAGAATTTAGAGGCGAAAGTTGTACGTGCCCGACACACCTGGACACGGTCCGCGCCGCCCTCTGACCTTGAGTGCGACTGCTGCCACCGGCCATCCCAATCAGGAGAAAATAGCGAGCGCCGAAGCGACTCGAACCCGGCCTGCCACTACCGGGTAAGGTCAGAAGCCCATCGCGCTCCCGACTGAGCGGACAAACTTGCCGCTAGTTATTTTCTCCTTTCGTTAAGTAGCTTCTATGTGATTTTGTAGGTTAGAAGTAAGCTTGAATGAAAGCTTCCGTCACCTATTATAGGACATGTTTATACCATTCATTATAAATGTGAAGTCATTAGGGAAAACGGCGTTCTACTACTGTACCTACCATGCACCTATTCCATGTCCTCCCGACAGGTGGCGATGGCGTGTCCGCCGATGCCGAAGCACATCAACGTGGCGATGGTGTACACGGAGAGTTTCGAGCATGTGCTGGAGATCATGCGGATGGCCAAGGAGGAGCTGGGCGAAATCATGTCCGCCTGCGAGTTCATGGACAACGTGAGTACACGGCAGGGAACTGTGCATAGCTCCAGTAGGAGTGCACGCGCATAACTGAAGGGAACAGGGAGATACAGTGAGTGGAGAATGACACGGATAACGCGAGGTGGTAGTGACAGTTGTACAGCTGTTGAAACTTGCGCTGCACTGCAGGCTGAACGCAGAGAGCGTTGTCAGCGCTTGGTCTCTGTCACATTGGGTATGTAGCGAAGTCATTTCTCCAAATCTGAGAGGATTGTTCCTGTGGCTGGGCCATCCAGTAATGTGACTTTGGTCAAGTGATGTCATGATGCAATGATGACCCGGCTGACCGGCCTCCCCCCCCCCCCCCCCTCCAACCCGACACAGGAGGCGGTGATGTCGGTGAAACAGAAGCACCTGACCATGTGGGGCGTGCCCAACAAGCCGTACTACGTGCTGATCGAAACGGCCGGACATTGCGACCTGCACGACGAGGAGAAGCTCAAGTTCCTCTTCAACATGCTCAAGGATAAGAACCTGATCCTGGACGGCCAGATCGGGCCGCTCAACTACGACGACCCCACCTTTGTCGAGGTGAGAAAGGCCGGGCTGGAGCCGGTTCAGCTGGCTGGATGGTGCTGATCGAGGCTACAGCACGTTACAGACGTTCGTGCTAACGCTTATCTGTTTAGAACAGAACTTACCTGATACACAGTATTATATCACCAATGATGTGTATCGACTTGTTGACACAGCGTCCCTGCCCCTGCCACAGCGCCTGTGGAACATCAACGCCCGGATCCTGACGGCGCTGTCCTCCTCCGGCAACGTCTACCACTACGACGTGTCGCTGCCGCACGTCAAGCAGTACCCGCTGGTGCAGAAGTTGCGTTCTGAGGCCGGCAGCGACATCACCAAGGTAACGCGCAGAGGCGACGCGGGATACATTTCCATGGTAACGTGCAGAGACGACGTGGGCTTCATCTCCATGGTAACGTGCAGAGGCGACGCGGGCTTCATCTCCATGGTAACGTGCAGAGGCGACGCGGGCTTCATCTCCATGGTAACGCGCTGTGACGACGCCCGTCTGCCCGCCAGGTGGCCAGTTTCGGTCCCCGTCTAACCGTCCCATCCGTTTCCCTATGGGCCTGTTCCAGTGGCGCCTCTAACCGCCTAACCTCCTCCAAGTTGCTCCAACTTGCAACTGTCTGCGTAATAGGATAGGACAGTTGCAAGTTAGAGCAACTTCGAGGAGGTTAGCGGCGCCACGGGAATAGGCCCCATGTCCCGCCAGGTGGCCAATTTCGGTCCCCGTCTAACCGTCCCATCCGTTTCTCTATGTGCCAGCCAGGTGGCCAGTTTCGGTCCCCGTCTAACCGTCCCATCCGTTTACATACGGTCCTGTTCCCGTCGCACCTCTAACCTCCTCCAAGTTGCTCCAACTTGCAACTGTCCTATACTAATGCAGACAGTTGCAAGTTGGAGCTACTTGGAGGAGGTTAGAGGTGCCACTGGAACAGGCCCATGGCCAGGTGGCCAGTTTCGGTCACCGTCAAACCCGTTTCTCTATGTGCCCGCCAGGTGGCTAGTTTCGGTCACCGTCTAACCCGTTTCTCTATGTGCCCGCCAGGTGGCCAGTTTCGGTCACCGTCTAACCCGTTTCTCTATGTGCCCGCCAGGTGGCTAGTTTCGGTCACCGTCTAACCCGTTTCTCTATGTGCCCGCCAGGTGGCTAGTTTCGGTCACCGTCTAACCGTGCTGCCTGTTTCCCCGTTTGCCCGCCAGGTGGCTACTTTCGGTCACCGTCTAACCGTGTTGCCTGTGTCCCCGTTTTCCCGCCAGGTGGCTACTTTCGGTCACCGTCTAACTGTGCTGCCTGTTTCCCCTTTCCCCGTTTGCCCGCCAGGTGGCCAGTTTCGGTCACCGTCTAACCGTGCTACCTGTTTCCCCGTTTGCCCGCCAGGTGGCCAGTTTCGGTCACCGTCTAACCGTGCTGCCTGTTTCCCCGTTTGCTCGCCAGGTGGCTAGTTTCGGTCACCTGCTGGACGGTAACCTACACATCGCGCTGCAGTCGGAGACGTTCTCGGCCAGCACCCTGGACAGGCTGGACCAGCTCATCACCGAGCACGTGACCGCCGCCGGCGGGGCAGTATCCGCCGAGCTCGGCTGCGGCTTCAAGAGCAGGTGGGCACCAGTCGGCGCCCGTGGGCAGCAGTCGGCACCCGCGGGCATTCTTGGCCCGGGAGGGAAGGAATGCGGAAACCTGCTGATGGTTGAATGGAAACGTGTTAATTCGTGGTATAAATCCATATTATGTTGGTTTCACCCATGTTAGTGCTGTAAGTTCGGCAGCTCATCACTCAATATGTTTCACGGAGACCTCACAGCCGTAAGCTATCATGATTCCCACCGCACCGCCACCCGACTCCTGTGCCTGCTCAGGAGTCAGGTCGTGTACTCCTGATGTCACGTCAGGAGTACACGACCTGACGTGACAGTCAGGAGTCGTGACGTGATCACGTCGGGTAGAGACATGATCGCTCTTCCCCGTCTGACCGCCCCGCCCCCCCCCCCAACCCCTCTCCGCCGTCTGACCCCCATCTCTGCCGTCTGACCCCCCCCCCCCATCTCTGCCGTCTGACCCCCCCCCCCCACCATCTCCGCCGTCTGACCCCCCATCTCCGCCGTCTGACCCCCCATCTCCGCCGTCTGACCCCCCATCTCCGCCGTCTGATCCCCCCCCCCCCCTCTCCGCCGTCTGATCCCCCCCCCCCTCTCCGCCGTCTGACCGCGCTCCCCATCTGACCGACCGCCCCCTCTCCGCCAGGAACCTGGGCGCCCACTGCAAGGACCCGGTGGAGATGAAACTGATGCGGGACGTGAAGCAGATGTTGGACCCGCAGGGCATCATGAACCCCTACAAGGTGTTCCCCGACAGCCAGTGAGCCAGCCCGCCCGCCGTCCCGGCGGTCCGGCCGGACGCTGCCGGCGGAGTTTCGCCGACCTGCCGCCAGGCGGCAGGCGCGACAGATACACACGTATTTTTCATAGTAAATTTCGTCTCGGCCGCCCGGACCCGCGTTTGTTGAAGTGAGTGGAAGTCGATAAATTTGTACTCCGTGTGTCCGGCGTGAGTGTATGTGCGTGGGTGCGGGCAAATCTCGGTAACGAGCGACGTTACTTGAATTCAGGACCGAGTGCTGGGCTGATGGATGCTAGTTCTGCGAGTGTTGTTTCTCGCGTGCGACTGTCAGGCGTTATGTGGCCCGAGGCTGTCTCGTGGCCCTGCTGGTAGTCGAGACCCGCGACCGTCCAGTACCGCTCCAGCGCAGAGGTACGACTGGACGGGTGCCGAGGCAGCGTTGAACTGTTCGCCGCGACGGCGTAGACAATACACGACAATACACGTAACTAGTCTGCTTATATAGTTTGCATTCGCTTTGTACGCTTCTCCGGTCCGTGAGGCACTGCGCAACAGTACCTTGTCTCTCTCAGCTTTCCGAAGCTGAAAACCACTCGTTATTCTCGCGTCACCACCGTCCGCCTGGCCCGCGTCAGCCAATCTCTGAGAGGGTGACGACACCGGCGGATAGACTGTTTTTGCGGCATGTGTATTGCATCAGAGTTTGCACCGTGCCAATCGGTGCCCACCCGCGACGCTCGCCCCGCCGCTGATGCCAGGCTCGGCCGGCTGAGACAGGTGGCAAGGGGCGGACGCCGGAACTACGATCTGTCTCGCAGAGACAGGACAGTCACAATCGGACCAACGCCGTAAGAACTGGTCAGCGGTCTCAGAAGAGGTTTTACATTTGACGTCCTTCGCTGTCTTACGACAGCCCGTGTCCACATGGAGTACACGAACAAATCGTGACACCACTCGCATACTCAACACTCGTCATTGACACTCACCATAATAACAAAACAAACCACCACACACACTCGCCCATGGACCACGCTGGCGGTTGCGTGCTAGCTCGCCTCCCCGTCTGCGGGATCCGACGCTGCACCACAGCCGAATAATTACGACTCCCCGAGTCTGACTCTGACTCCCATCCCGACTCTGAACCAGCAGCTACGGCCTCGCATGGCGCGGCAGCACTCCTGTCTGCACAGGACGAGCCAGGGTTACGACCAAGTTCCAAACGCAGATGAAATAAAGGCGGTAGTTTTCCCACCCTGCAACCGGCTACCGCAAGCCCTCAATAGACGGCCATGCTCATCTGCCTGTCGTTAAGTCGACTAAGGTCACAAAGTCCGTGGCGGCAGCCAGCCGCCTGCGTGGCAACCTGTCGCTGACGGCAGGGACCGGGGCGGACAGGACTGACCGGCAGCAGTCCCCGCGGCAGTCGCCGGCTCTCCCGCGCGGCACCTCGTCCCTCACGCCTCGCTCCGCGGCTGGCTGTAGTCTTTGAGCGGCGTCAGGGCCGGCAGGGAGCGCAGCTCGGCGGCCCGGTTATCCTCCACCACGATCACCCTCCGGCTGCCGTCCAGCTCCACAAACAGGTACCGGTACTCGTACCGGCCCGTCTCGGGGCTCTGCCGGGAGGGCAGGGACCAGTCAGTGACGAGTGACGAGTCAGTGACGAGTCCGTGACGAGTCAGTGACGAGTGACGGTCAGGTACCGGTGGACACCGCCTATTCAAAACAGGGTGCAGAGTCCACCGCAGTGTCACGATGGGCCGGCCACGTACCACGGCGATGAAATCAGCATCCAGCTACAGGAGTCAATACTGTACTTCCTCTGCCTGATCTCATTTCAGTTCCGCATTACGAGTGACGTTAACCTCTAGCCGCAACACAAATAAACGAACGGCTCGCGTTCGAGTCCCGATCGCGTTTCTCCTACCCCCCCCCCCCCGTCTTCCGACTCCCCTCACCTCCCGCATGTCGAGGAACACGGTGCCCGACTGTCGGCTGCCGTCGATGTAGAACTTCATGCGCATGTGGTTGACGCCGTCCTGCTGGTAGACGAGGTGGCTGACGTGGCGGCGGCGGCCGCGGCGCGTCTCCTCGCCGTGGCCCTTGACCGGCGCACCCAGCGTGTCCACCACGCGCGGCTCGTCGGCGCACCGCTGCAGCGCCGTCGAGTACACCGAGTTCGGACTCTTGCTGCTGAACAGCTCGCGGAAGATGGCGTAGAACATGACGGCCGTGACGCCGATGCCGCCCAGCATGATCATACCGTAGCCGGTCGTCTTGGTGTTCTCCTTCACTGGAGAAGTGGAAGGTGGGAGGGAAGGGTGTTAGCGGATGGTCAGGGGTGTGGCCAAGAGCCACTACTTCATCTACTGATACATAAAGCAACTGTAGCATCAGCTGGAACTCCAATTACTAGAAAATGATGTTCAAAGGCTTAGGAATTGCAGTTCTTTCATTGACTGATTGCCAAGAATCAAGGAAGACATCCATGTAAGTTCTGGCCATTACAAATTAATTATTTCACATCCACTAATCACTAATCAGAAAGTGCACAACTAATATCAACAAATAGTGTTACCTTTTTCCTTGAATGTGATTGGTTTTGCATCTCCAACACTTGAAGTTGATGCCTTAGAAACTGATTTGTTGGGAGATGCATTCTCAGAATAGAATCTTCTCTGCTTGTTAAAACAAACTAAATAAGCAGCAGAGGAGCAATCAGCAAACTTGGAATGTGTTTGTCTCAGATGTTTGCAATAAGACACAGTTCTTGCAAGTGTCATGACTCTATGTGATGAAATAAATGACATCTTGATGGGCACAGTTTGTGGTAGGTAGACTCCTGTGGGATAGTCACATACATATTCATATTGATGAGAACTTTGACATAGTGCATATCAGTGATTGAGTTATTACAGTTTCAATATGTGTGCTTTATTCATGGATCTGATTTATACAATTTATTGTATGATTTACTTTATTATTTATTCAGGATAAACACAAATTTAACAACACATCAGCAGGCTAACAAACTTGCATACTAATTCTGGTAAGACAAGTCAGGGAGCATGGGAAGCAGGAAGCAATGAACAAATCCATTGAAGTATCTTAAACACCTAGGATAAAGGTCCAATATCAAGACAACTCAAAATACTGATGTGCTGAGAGATTGGACCTTTGCCTTATAGGTAAAATATATATATATAGGTATCTAGGTAAAATATCACATTGCCATTGAGGTGAAATAATGTATCAGATTGGATCCCTGACCCCTGCAAAATTTATTCCATATTATTTTGAGGCTAAAGGTTAAGGAGTATGGAATGTCTTGAGACTTGATTGGCATCCCATTTTCAAATTAAGTTGCTCTTGGAATCCCTGCACTCCTGATAATCTTGGGAGGATGGTTGCTGTGAGTGCTAAGCATGCAAACAATTGGAATTATTTCCATAAGATTCACAGCTTATTTGGTATTATTTTACCTGGAGTCCAACTGCAAGTTCATGCATACATTTTGCCCTCTCAAAGGTTTTTTAGTGTGCTGATTCCAAATCTGTTACTCATTTGTGGGGGAAATCAACCATCAAATCACCATAACTCACAGATCTGCTGCTGCTCAACATTTGGTGCAATGGTTACAGTTAGGTTAGGTTATGACTCATTTGCCCACAAATGGCATCAGATTTGGAATCAGCACATACAAAAAACAGAAAATGCAAAATGTATGCATCAAACAGGTGTTGTGTTGGTGTTGGAGTACCATTTTATCAATTTTCCCCCTTATTTGGCCTTGTTAATTTATTTGGCCTTTTCTACCCTTGTTCACCACCCCTTAATAACCATAGCCATAACATTTTCTGAGAAAATATCATGGAAAATTATCAATGAAAAACCTATCCAACAGTGGATGGCATCCCTAGTAATTAGTATAAGCAATGCCAAAGTGAAGAAAAAATAGAAACACTGGTATATAATTTTAATTCAAATTAGCTCAAAGTTCAGTATATTTTTCATGAGAAATGTTGCAGTTCTAATGAAATCAGACGTGTAGAATTAGTATAGAATATTCAAATTTCCTATAAAAAGGTGTGCAAAAGCGGAATACGACCGAAATGACGACCAGCGCCAGCCTCTCAACTGTATATTTTAAAACAACACTGAAACATGAGCAATATTTTATATTAGCTTCAATATACCCTGATATTAGTAGGCCTACATCAACGATCTAATTCTATCCACACCCAATAGTGCAAAGTCAAAGAAATTACCACTCTTTTCTCACCGGTGGTATTGGTCACAGCCGCGCCAGAACCGTACTTTTGTATTAGGTTTGTTCACCAATGACAAACACGAGCCTCTTAAAATTTTGTATCCTCCAATCAACTAACTGGCCGTAGAGTTTTACAGTGCTCTCATTGGCTCATTGGCGAAACTATTGTTCGTGACATTTGGTCTGTGCACTGTGTGTTGTGTGCAAGAGTTGTATGGCGTGCGTGGTGTGAGTGTTGGGAGAGGGTATGTACCTAGTTTATAAATACTTTAATTCTTTGTTGGGTAGGTGTGTTTAGCCACTGTGTGTTTATATACATAAGTTAATTTTATTTGTACTTTACTGCATATTATACTGCTTCTTTGTCTTCCTTGGTGCTTATATTTATGATTTATGGGTTTGATGCTGTTGCTGCTGAGATCAAGGTTCCGGAATGTTTGTGATTCCTTGGCCTTTTGTGCTTTATTTTATTTGGGTAGGTCAAGGTAGGGTAAATGTCCAGTCACCAGTTACTTCAAACTACTGGACTGCATGTTATTGGTGGTGTAGCTGATATTCAATATTGACACACCTAGTACTGACACCACTAAAATATACTCATACTAGCTTGAAGTCTGGTATGTGACATGATTGTTCGTGACATTTGGTCTGTGCACTGTGTGTTGTGTGCAAGAGTTGTATGGCGTGCGTGGTGTGAGTGTTGGGAGAGGGTATGTACCTAGTTTATAAATACTTTAATTCTTTGTTGGGTAGGTGTGTTTAGCCACTGTGTGTTTATATACATAAGTTAATTTTATTTGTACTTTACTGCATATTATACTGCTTCTTTGTCTTCCTTGGTGCTTATATTTATGATTTATGGGTTTGATGCTGTTGCTGCTGAGATCAAGGTTCCGGAATGTTTGTGATTCCTTGGCCTTTTGTGCTTTATTTTATTTGGGTAGGTCAAGGTAGGGTAAATGTCCAGTCACCAGTTACTTCAAACTACTGGACTGCATGTTATTGGTGGTGTAGCTGATATTCAATATTGACACACCTAGTACTGACACACCACTAAAATATACTCATACTAGCTTGAAGTCTGGTATGTGACATGACTAGCAATCTGAATTCTGATGTTTAGGGTAAACTGCATAATGGCATAACCCCAGACACATCCTAACCACATACTTTTCATGCTATCAGAACATACACAATACTGATGCACTAAAGCACTGTGCATCTGTATAATTTGCATTCTCATAGCATGAAAAGTCTGAGGTTAGGCTATATCCAAAGATTGGACTTAAAGTTAAAAAATCCCAAATTTGATACCCATTTGCAGGGCAAATGAGCCATAACCTAACCTAACCTAAACTAACCATTGTGTCATGTGAGAAGCAGCAGCAGATCTATGTTAGTTAGACCACAGGTCTACTAAAAATACTCATGTCCTTACTACATTATACAAATTGTGGATGTAGGAGTTGGTTGCAATAAATTGTATATACAATTATAATATACATTGTGTACATTGTATATAATAAAAAACATACTATGCACTTAGTGTGCATCAATCATGAACAATCCTGAGTTTTCCTTATGATTGTGATTAGACAGTCTTTATCAGAGGTAGCTGAAGGTGCCAAGCAGTTGCACCTCTGTGGCTAAAGATATTACATGAAAAATGATATGGCATTCATGTGAATAACATTTGTTTCAGCATTGCACACCCACTGGAGTGTCACTGTGACAATCTCCCTAGCCAGCATACTGGCAGGAACTCAGGATCCTGCTGCACGTGACCAGTAGCTGTAGATGATGTTTCGTCTTGCCGCCGCCGTAGCGCTGGCGTCGCTGGCCGCGTTGGCCTGCGCCGCAGACGAGCTCAAACCTCCGACGGTGATGATCGCCATGCTGGTGCGCAACAAGGAGCCGTACCTTCCCTACACACTGACGCAGCTCTCCGAGCTGGACTACCCGAAGGAGCGGCTGGCACTCTGGATCCACAGCGACCACAACGAGGACCGGTCGGTGGAGCTGCTGGAGGCGTGGCTGGCCGAGTACGGCCCGCTGTACCACAGCGTGCACGCGGTGCTGAACACCACCTCCCCGCCGCTGCGGCCGGACGAGACCAGCGCCATCCACATGTCGCCCGGTCGCTACCGGGACGTGATCCAGTTGAAGGAGGAGGCGCTGGTGGCCGCGCGCCGGCTCTGGGCTGATTTGGTCTGGGTCCTGGACGCCGACGTCGTGCTGCACGACGCTGTCATTCTGCGCCAGCTGCTGGCTACGCGGAAGCCGCTGGTAGCGCCCATGCTGCGCTCTCACGGTGCCTACTCCAACTTCTGGGGTGGTATGGACGACAACTTCTACTACCAGCGGACCAAGAATTATGGCCAGATCTACGGCAGGAAGGAGCGCGGCTGCTTCGCCGTGCCGATGGTGCACTCGTGCGTGCTAGTGGACCTCCGGCAGAACCGCTCCGATGGACTCACGTTCGTCAGGGAGAAGCTGCCGGCACCGATCGGTCCTGAAGGGGATGACGTCATCACGTTCGCGCTGTCGGCGCGTCAGGCCGGTCTGGAGATGCACGTCTGTAACCAGGAGGACTTCGGCCAGGTGCCGATCCCGCTGCAGCCGCCCGAGGTGCTCAGCAAGGGGTGGCTCAACATCGTCAACATCAAGTTGGAGGTGATGGTGGAGCACCCGCCGCCACCGGTGGTGCCCGTGCTCCGGCCGTTACTGCCGCCGCTGCCCGACAAGACGCCGCTCGGCTTCGACCACGTCTACATGATCAGCCTGGCGCGGCGGCCGGAGCGGCGGCAGCGCATGCTGTCCGCGTTCGACGAGCTCGGCATTGAGGCAGAGACGGTGGACGCGGTGGACGGCCGGGAGCTGAACGACAGCGCGCTGGCACAGCTCGGCGTGGCCATGCTGCGCGACTACCGCGACCCCATCAACGACCGGCGTTTGACGTTCGGCGAGATCGGCTGCTTCCTCAGCCACCACCGCGTCTGGAGCGACGCCGTGGCGCGCGGCCACCAGCGCATCATTGTGCTCGAGGACGACCTCCGCTTCGCCTCCTACTTCCACTACCGGCTAGAGAAGCTGATGGATGAGGTGGAGGCGCTGCAGCTCGACTGGGACCTCATCTACCTCGGACGCAAGGTCATGAAGACCGACGAGCAGTGGGTGGACGAGGCGCGGATGCTCGTCCATCCCGACTACACGTACTGGACGCTGGCATACGCGCTGACGCGGCGCGGCGCCCAGAAACTGCTGCAGGAGCAACCGTTGCAGAAGATGGTGGCCGTGGACGAGTACCTGCCCATCATGTTCGGCCGGCACCCGAACGCGGCGTGGGTGGCCCAGTTCGCCGGCGCCGGCACGCTGCGCACCTACTCGGCGAGCCCGCTGCTGGTCTCGCCCATCAAGTACACGGGCGAGCCGGGCTACATCAGTGACACAGAGGACGCCAGCACCATCAGCGAGGGAGCGAAGGACACGTGCAGCGCCGACGGCTGCCCGGTGCCGCCCAGCTGAGGACCGCAGCCCGGCACAGGGCCCAGTCAGCAGGGATGGTGTCAGTACAGGACCCTGTCAGCGGAGATGGGTCAGTACAGGGCCCCGTCAGCGGAGATGGGTCAGTACAGGGCCCCGTCAGTGGGGATGTGGTCAGTACAGGGCCCCGTCAGCAGATATGGGGTCAGTACAGGACCCTGTCAGCGGAGATGGGGTCAGTACAGGGCCCCGTCAGTGGGGATGGGGTCAGTACAGGGCCCCGTCAGCAGGGATAGGGTCAGTACAGGGCCCCGTCAGCGGATATGGGGTCAGTACAGGGCCCCGTCAGCGGATATGGGGTCAGTACAGGGGCCCGTCAGCAGGGATAGGGTCAGTACAGGGGCGGGGTGGGGCGGGATGCACCGCAACCGTCGCTGCCATAATGTATCGAGCTTAACAGAGTATTACCAGGGGAGCATCGACTGAGCTTTGCTCTATCGCCAGGGTTTGAAGGGAGTGTTGCTTCTTGCTGGCTCTTTGTAAAGGGGGTGTATTCGGTGCGTGGCAAGCACGTTAGAGGCCGTTAATAGTCAAACATAAGTCAGTATTGCGCAGCAAATACTCTAAGTCGAACTGTAAGTCACGTCGACGCCACCGTTAACTATAGGGGAACCAGAAGGCTTATTTGTGCTCTACAACCGATAACATGTGCTTAAGTAATGTGAAACATTCTCGGCCGGTGCCATTGCGTGACAACGATTAACGCTTTCAAAGACGCTTAGCTAAAGTGAGGGTTGTTGCGGGTTATTTCTTAGGAATTCCCATCGAGAAACGGTAAATACGGCCATTAGGTAACGTGTGTACCATGTCTATGTATTATTACATGCCACCGTTTGCATAGTCATTGTATTTTTATACTGCGCCAGTCACCAGGGTTCACTCGTGTATGAAGTGTGGATGAATCGTTCACATTCACTCAGGCTGGCTTATAACGTGGTGCCATAATGATGGCCAGTAAAACGACAATGCACGCGCATTTGATCGGTAGGCATGTCGCAGTGCGCACTTCTGTGCTTACTGCTTAGTGTGGGTAATCATATAATGCTATACTCATTTAGGTTGCATGCGTGCTACCGTCTACACGTCTTGTACAGACGCTGTAGACATAGTCCGGTAGCGTTTGCAGAATCTGTCTTGCTTGTATTAGTTCTCAGATTATGTTGTTTGGAATGTGTGGTGTTTCTCAGAATGTTTCGCAGCGAAGTGTCTCGCAGAGGTGCTCTCAAGTGGCATTGTGTAGGTCATGCGGAGGTTTTGAGCTTCTCGATTGGTTGCTATTCTGCGAAACTCTGCGAATAGCTGTGAAAATATCATTCAATGTCGATAAAGCTGTGAATAGCGAGATTCCGGGATTGTATGATGGTAATAATTGAAATGCGCAATAACGCTCTTGTCCGATTTAGTGCAGCATGTTTTGTATTTGACAATACACTAATGACTTAACTTTTACAAGCGTCTAGAAACAATTCTTCTGATTGACAATGACAACCAGTCTTGTTCGTTGTGGTTTTGTCCCTGTGTGTTTTCAGTTGCAATCGACTTTGCCGGACATTGCCGTATTCGAATATCGGGCTGATATATTCAGGGGTGTAGGGAGGATTTCGCCCAGGGGGGGGGGGGGGCAAATGGGATCAGAGGGGCCCTCGTAGCCAAGGGGGGCCCACATCATTAAAACAGCACAGTACGTTGTATGTTGTAAAACAACGACAAATAAGTTATTGACAACGAAAAACAAGTTTATTTTTTCATTTTTGGGAGTGAAAAACAAAATGTCGAAAATCCGAGTCATTTTTAATATTTTGTCATTTCCTTTTAACATTTTTATTTGCAATTTTCGTCAAAACTCGAATTTCTATGATTTGTCAAGCATGTATTGTTTTTTCACCAAAAAATTACATGGCATGACGTTATTAAAACGTCATTATCTCCCAAAGTAATCTACCATTTTCATTGAACTGTTGTGATAAGACGTAAAATTGATGCAGCATAAGATACTGCAGAATTGACGTCGATATCTATCATTGTTTTCAAGTTATTGAGAAAATCCGGGAGCGGGGGGGGGGGGGGGGGCAGATTCTGCCACCTCCAGCGGAGCGCGGGTTAATGCAAATATTATCCTGAATCTTCTTCAATTCGGATTCAGGAAACAACACAGTACGAACATGCCGATTGTTCAAATGTACGATGAAGTTTACAAAATCTCTACAAAATAACGCAATAACATGCTCCACCTTGATTTACAGAAAGCTTTGTATACAGTTTGCTTGGCAATTCTCTTGAAAAAATACACCGCATTGTGATACGAGGGGTTCTACAACACGATAGAGTCATATATTAATAAGAGGTATAAAATGGCAATAATAGATGAGGTTGCATCTAAGAAACAAATGATGGAAATCGGCGTCCCACTAGGTTCCATTTTAGGTCCTCTTTTATTTATTCTCTATATTAATGACATCAGCGATACAACATAAATAGGTACCTTTTACTTATTTGCTGGTGATATACGGCAATTTATATTCAAGCTAGAAATGTTGAAGAGCTGCACATACAAATTAATGAATTAATTCCAAACATAACGAGTTCTTCCATGTAAATATATTATCACTAAATGCATCAAAGATAAATTACCAAATATATTCAAGATCAGTGACGTGACAAGATCTTGACATAGTATTAAAGGATACACCAATCACGAGAAATCCATGTTAAATTCTTAGGAGTTCTTGTAGATGAAAATCGTAAATGGAATAGTCATATATATATAGTGTAATATGTGATAAGCCGTAATATATAGGAGTTATCGGAATATCCAAGCTTTATTTTTCTTCACAGCAACTTCTATTGCAGTACAATGCATTAATTCCGCCACATCTACATTATTGTGCAGTGATCTGGATTCTGGGGTAGGCATTATGACACTATATAACATTAAAAAGCCTTCGATAGTGTGGAAACGAGCGATTTGTCCGTCCCTGTAGCGCAGTGGGAGAGCGCTGGGCTTCTGACCTTTCCTGGTAGTGGCAGCCCGAGTTCGAGTCAAAGTCAAAGCCTACGTTACCAAAGCCTTGTACTCCTCTCAGACGTTACTAGCATACACTGAAAAACAATGAGAACTTTTACTGGTCTTCCTTCGAGAGCCTCACCAGCGCTCGACCGGCAGACCACCCCTACCACCACAGGACCCTCTAAAGGCCAGCCGAGAGTCCTCTACGGATCGGCAGGGGCCTCTAAAGGCCGGCAGATGGCCATCTGCAGATCGGCAGGGCCCTCTAAAGGCCGGCAGAGGGCCTTCTACACTCACTCTACAGATTGGCTGGGACACTGCTGATCGACAGGGCCCCTAAAGACTGGAAGAGGGCCGTCTACAGATCGGCAGGGCCCTCTAAATGCCGGTAGAGGCCCTCTGCAGATTGGCAGGGCGATCTACAGATCGGCAGGGTCCTCTAAAGACCGACAGAGGGCCCTCTAAAGACCGACAGAGGGCCCTCTCCAGATCGGCAGGGACCCTCTGCAGATTGGCAGGGCCCTATAAAGGCCGACATAGGGCCCTCTACAACCGGAAGGGGCCATATAAATGCCGACAGGGGGCCCTCTGCAGATCGGCAGGCCCTCTACATGCTGGGATGGCCCTCTAAAGGCGGGCAGAGGGCCCTCTACAGATCGGCAGGGCCCTCTACAGATCGGCAGGGCCCTCTAAAGGCCAGCAGAGGGCCCTCTACAGATCGGCAGGGCCCTCTAAAGGCCAGCAGAGGGCCCTCTGCAGATTGGCTGGGACACTCTGCAGATCGACAAGACCTCTAAAGCCTAGGAGAGGGCCCTCTACAGGTCGGCGGGACCCTCTAAATGTCGACAGAGGTCCTCTACAGATTGGCAGGGCGATCTACGATCGGCAGGGCCCTCTAAAGACCGGCGGCGGCAGAGTGCCCTCTCCAGATCGGCAGGGACCCTCTCCAGATCGGCAGGGAGAGGGTCCTCTACAACCGGAAGGGGCCCTCTAAATGCCGACAGGGGCCCTCTTCAGATCGGTAGGGCCCTTTAACAGCTGGTAGAGGTCCCTATCCACACTGGCTGGGGCCCTTTTCTACGTATTTACATATACATGCCTTTAACAGACAAGCAAGTGCTGTTATTTATTCGTGCTATTTTTTATCGGTTCGTGGGCGTTCTTTTATGCGGCGTAAGACGTTTTGCGGGCGCCTGACACTATCAAAAACACTGGGGCCTTCGGCCTCGGATGGGGGGGGGGGGGCATGTCCCCCTTGCCCCCCCCCCCCGCTTGCCTACGCCCTTGAACCTACCCTAACCTAACCTAATCCGGACAAAAATAACACTAAACCTAACCTTCAAATTTGTAAATAGTCAGCATTCTGGATATTTAAAGGGTATGTTTGAGTTCAATAGGGAAAATCGAGGTAGAGGTCATCAGCATAAACTCATTATGAAACAAAGTAGGACTAGGCTACGACAGTCATTTTTCAGTAGAAGGGTTGTAGGACATTGGAATATGCTACCAGGGGATGTCGCTGATGCAGTGACACTTGCTTCCTTCAAAATTAGATTAGATAAATACTTTACAGAGAAGGGATTAGTTCATAAATACTCGTGGGATTAGCCTTCTTTTATGCAGGTAGAGTAAGGTGATTTGAAGGGGCGAGACTGGTGGAGGGGGGGGGGGGGGGTGGGGTGGGGGGGGGGGGGGGTGGGGGGGGGGGGGTGCAACCTCGGATGGGCCCAAGAGGCTCTTTGTTGCACTTTTCTTTTATGTCTTTATGTCTTTATGTCTAGAGGTGGCGAGTAGAAGTCTGGAAAAAAATCAGCAGACGGCGGCGGACGGGAACGGTTGGCATCGAGGCTTCACAACAACAAGCTGGGACAACAATCAGTGGGGGCAGAGATGAGAGAACAGCCCAATGCCCATGGTGATTTATAGTTGAATGGCTGCACATTTCATTGGCTTTATTAGCCGGTTGAACAAAGACCGAAAATGACGTAATGACTTTGCTATCTCTACTGCTGTGTTTTAAGCCATGTAGGTTTACAGCGGGAAATTTGCAAACGTGCGCCACATTTGTATTGTGTTGTTTTGTTGTTTTGAATGCAAACAATATTTTCACGTCTGATTATTTTACGAAGCGATTTAAATTTGTATCGTTTGATCTCTTATGCGGCCTTGGTTTGATCGTGCAAGTTATGGTTTGGTGAATGGCGAAAGCAGTGCGTTTTAGTAGATCAATTTTTGCCAAGTAAGTTCAAGAAAAAACTAACCAACACACTTTGATGTTGCAGCATGAACAGATGAAGTACAGTATTCTGAGGGTGTTTGAGGCATGGCAGAATGTTTTATGTGTGGCTGGAAATAGGGGTCATGTTCAGTGTTCACTGTGTGAGGATCCCTGAGAATTGTATGGAGCCTCAGGCTATGGAGCTGCTGCTGACATCACAATGACATGATGTGCTCCATTGCCATGGCAATGGTCGGTGACACTGAGCCGCTGCATACATCATTGTCACATCAGCAGCAGCTCCACAGTCAGTATTGTCGACAGCACCAATAACATGCAAATCAGGTGTTTTAACATGTCTGTCATAACAGTTGTTTACCATAACAGTTGTTTACCATAACAGTTGTTTACCATAACAGTTGTTTACTATAACAGTGGTTTACCATAACAGTTGTTTACCATAACAGTTGTTTACCCCAAGTCATGTAACTATTCATGTTGGTTAAGATATTCATCTCAGTAATGCAGATTTCAAATGTAAAATTAAAATGATGTGGACAAGATGCAATACATCCCTATAATGTCGGCTTGTAATTAGGGTAGGTAATACAATATCCTGACACATTAAATTACCAGTAAGGCGCTGTAGTTGGGCGATGAATGAGCGAGAGCAAAATAAATGTATGGTGAATTTCAACCCGATCTGGCAAGTAGTTCCTGAGATACAAAAAAGGTGTGCACGTGCATACGTGCAGAGGCACCCTGTGACCCCACCCATGACTTGTGGGTAGGTGGCGGCGGAAGGGTCCCTAACCACACACCAAATTGGAACACAATCAGCTCAGCCGTTCCTGAGATATATAATTAAGAATAGGGGTGTGCATGTGCACACGTGCACACATGCGCATGTGCAGAGGCACCCCATCCCTGACTTGTGGGAAACTAGCGGTTGTGAGGTCTCTAACCACACACCAAATTTGAACACAATCGGCTCAGCCATTCCTGAGATATAGAATAGGGGTGATCACGTGCACACATGCAGAGGCACCCCACCCCTGACTTGTAGAAAGGCAACAGCTGAAAGGTCCCTAACCACACACCAAATTAGAGCGTAATCGGTTCAGCCGTTCCTGAGATATACAATAGGGGTGTGCACGTGCGCACGTGCAGAGGCACCCCACCCCTGACTTGTGGAAAATTGGCGGCTGAGGGGTCCCTAACCAGACACCAAATTTGCACACAATCGGCTCAGCCGTTGCAGAGTTTTTGCGATAGAACACTTTTCAACACCCCTCACGCGGCACGCGCCACGCGCAGTGGTAGTCACCCACATGAGTCGGCACCGGTCTCAAACAGGGTAGGTTGGATGGGGCTGCTCAGCAAATAAGTCAGCTTGTCAATCGGACGTGTGGTTGCAGAGATATGAGCTTCTCAAAAGCGTTGCCACGGGCCGGGTCGGGTCGGGCCGGGTTGCTCATATTCATATTTTTCCCATATACCACGGAAAGACGAGCGAACGCTTCGCGCTCGCTCGTGAACATACCTCTCATCTCATGCTATTAGCAGTGCATTGGTACTTTAGTGTGCTGATATATATATATATATATATATATATATATATATATATATATATATATATATATATATATATATATATATATATATATATATATATATATATATATATATATATATATATATATATATATATATATATATATATATATATATATATATATATATATATATATATATATATATATATATATATATATATATATATATATATATATATATATATATATATATATATATATATATATATATATATATATATATATATATATATATATATATATATATATATATATATATATATATATATATATATATATATATATATATCTATGTATGTATGTATGTATGTATGTATGTATGTATGTATGTATGTATGTATGTATGTATGTATGTATGTATGTATGTATGTATGTATGTATGTATGTATGTATGTATGTATGTATGTATGTATGTATGTATGTATGTATGTATGTATGTATGTATGTATGTATGTATGTATGTATGTATGTATGTATGTATGTATGTATGTATGTATGTATGTATGTATGTATGTATGTATGTATGTATGTATGTATGTATGTATGTATGTATGTATGTATGTATGTATGTATGTATGTATGTATGTATGTATGTATGTATGTATGTATGTATGTATGTATGTATGTATGTATGTATGTATGTATGTATGTATGTATGTATGTATGTATGTATGTATGTATGTATGTATGTATGTATGTATGTATGTATGTATGTATGTATGTATGTATGTATGTATGTATGTATGTATGTATGTATGTATGTATGTATGTATGTATGTATGTATGTATGTATGTATGTATGTATGTATGTATGTATGTATGTATGTATGTATGTATGTATGTATGTATGTATGTATGTATGTATGTATGTATGTATGTATGTATGTATGTATGTATGTATGTATGTATGTATGTATGTATGTATGTATGTATGTATGTATGTATGTATGTATGTATGTATGTATGTATGTATGTATGTATGTATGTATGTATGTATGTATGTATGTATGTATGTATGTATGTATGTATGTATGTATGTATGTATGTATGTATGTATGTATGTATGTATGTATGTATGTATGTATGTATGTATGTATGTATGTATGT
>JAXIVJ010000832.1:0-47500 GCA_036785665.1 Chirona hameri
AAATGATGTCAGCAGCAGCAGCAAAAAAATGTCCAGCCATTTCATTGCACCAAATGTTGACCAGGGTTTCAAAGTCTGGCCAGGCATGAAGTTTGGAATAACATTCGTTCTATATTTACGTCCGTCTTTTCACTTACACACGCCAAATCGCGCAGCTACCGCGTCGTAACGTCACACGCGACTACCGCGTCGTAACGTCACACGCGACTACCACGTCGTAACGTCACACGTCACTACCGCGCCGTAACACGTCGCACGCGACTACCACATGCTTCAGGCTTCAGATCCGTTCAACTTTGTCCTCACACACAGACTCCAGACAGAGTCCACCTGGAATTCTGCCGAGGCTGTCAACAACCGACCCCCAGGGGAGACATTACTTCAGTTTGCCGAGTCCGGTGCATGGCGATTGGAGACTACAGATAGTCTTCGGTTTAGTCCCCGCTAGACATCGATAGTCGCTGTTTGCCGAGTCCGGTACATGGCGACTACAGATAGTCTGCGGTTTAGTCCCCGCCAGGCAGCGATAGTCGCTGTTGAATACCCGCAGGGGACGGCAGAGTGGGAAGTGGCGGGTCGGCCGGCGGACATGTTAGTGAATAACTGACGCCGGCCACAGGTCCGGTTCATCAAGCTTTCAGGCGTTCATTTCGGCAGTTGGGGGCACATTTATTCATGTTGGAAGAGCGTACCGAGTTTTGTAAAATTAAAAGAACAACTGATAATGCCGAAAAACTGCGATAATATTATACCTAATCAAAATATGCGCAATAGAACACGTGGGACAAATAGCACGCACCCATGGAAAGCTATGTTTCTTGAATTATACATTCCATGGCGAGGCATTTGACCTGAGCTTGCAGCGATCAGTTGACAAATGTTTGCTGTACTATAATATAGAGGGCACTGCTGGCACCGTCTCCCCTCCCGTCTGTACGAGCTGCCCGAAACCTTGCAGCGGCGGCGGCAGAAGCCCCCGGTATGCGGGGGAGCCGCTTTGAAGGTCTGCCCCGCCCAGCACCAGGGCCGCAGCGTTCTCACACAGGTCGCCGTTTCTCACCCACTCGTATTCTCATTTGTCAGCCATTATGCCTGCAAAGCTAAAACGTAGCAGGCAGCAGCCGACGCGCTTTCCCACGACGGGTGTAATTAAGTGTTAATATACGTACAATATAGTAATTTAAGGCGACACAATAATGAGGTGAGAGGATCTAAGGCGAGGCTTAAAATGTACATAAAATGGGTTTGTATATGTACACTGTACATTGTACAGTTGATGTCGGTAAACACAAAACCTGTGGATGACCCTGTGTTATGGCTAATAGGCTTAACATTGCACAAGTGTGATAGGTCAACACACACGGAGAGGAACAGGAAAAGGAAAAAAAGCAATCAGGAACAATATAGGTACAATATCCACACTATCGATAACAAGGTGTGTAATTGTGTTTTGTGCAAATACTGGGCGGGACAGCTGGGTAAAAACAACACCAAGAAAAACACATTGGCGGGAATAGAGCTGCACATGACGCAATCAAAATAGCAAAAACAAATAAACCAAATTTAATAAGCACGATAGGCGGAAAATGGCGCACACAAACAAACAAAACACGTCCCAGACACGCACCACAAAGCTACTGAACCCCACATCTCATCGCCCGAGGCGAAAGTAGGTAATCAGGGTGGGCGGAGTCGGAGGGGGGGGGGGGGGGGGGGGCAGGCGGCGTGTTTTACCCTATTCATTACCCGCTGACACGTGCCAGGCTGGCCGCTGGTGCTGTCAGCCTCCCCTCCCTCCGTCCCCCGCGTGTCCCTCTCATCCCTACCCCCTCCCCGTGTCCCTCTCAACCCCTGTCGGTCACGGATGACCTGGTGTGTCGTGACGGGAGGCTATAACTTTACCACCGTATCGACCGCCTACCTGACCACGGGACGGAAGCCAGACGAGTTTATCAGTCTGTGGAGGGGGGTGCCGGACCACAGGGACGACTTAACTGGACGGAGGGAGGGGGGGGGGGGGGAGCGTAGGGGAGCGAGAGGGGAAGAAGAGGAATGAGCCGGTTCCATTATGCAGAACTGGAGGTAAATGGGTTTGTGGAGGTACCGATAGGGGGCGGGGGGGGGGGGGGGGGGGGGGGTACCGAGCTGGGGAGGGAGAGGGGAGGAATAGCTCTATATCTTACCGCAGTATTTCGTCCGGTGGGATGTCAGTGTGTGGGACCCGGTCTTACACCAATGGCCATTAGTCTGAGATTGGGCAGTGTGTCAGGATCAGACGGAGACATCCGGTAAGCCGACACAAAGGCCATTTTTTGTTTCCGGCAAAAAACAACAATAAACAGTAAGAAACTCC
This sequence comes from Chirona hameri, assembly GCA_036785665.1. Taxonomy (NCBI): domain Eukaryota; kingdom Metazoa; phylum Arthropoda; class Thecostraca; order Balanomorpha; family Balanidae; genus Chirona; species Chirona hameri. Next base: position 2,354 of record JAXIVJ010000832.1, read on the forward strand.
GTTTTAGATGGGTGAGGTTTGTCAGGATTCATAGAAATTACCCCGACTTGTGGCGGCCTTGACTATAATGACACGAGCGGTAGACAAACGACCGAGTACTGCAAAGAAAGGAAGAGCCACAAACAGCAGACTGGCGGCTTTGTACCGGAAATATCCACATTTTGCCGGTTTTTTTTTCTCCAGCCGCCCCTGCCTCGCCAGGTCAAAGGGTCAGTCAGACAGACGGACGGCGGACGGCGGACGGGACGGCGGGCAGCGGAGGCGGCTGGCGGACGGCGGAGGGCGGCGGACGGCGGCGGACGGCGGGCAGCGGACGACGGACGGCGGCGGACGGCGGCGGGAAGCAGGCGGCGGGCAGCGGACGGCGGACAGAGGACAGCGGACGGCGGACGGCGGACGGCGGACGGAGGACGGAGGACGGAGGACGGAGGACGGAGGACGGAGGACGGAGGACGGAGGACGGAGGACGGAGGACGGAGGACGGAGGACGGAGGACGGCGGACGGAGGACGGAGGACGGAGGACGGCGGACGGAGGACGGCGAACGGCGGATCGCGGACGACGGACGGCGGGCAGCGGATGACGTAAATCCTCGGCCAGGTGGGCCGTCCGTTCGGTCCGTGCCGTTCTGGTAATCGTCTCCGGCAATATCAGACCACACGTGATATTAGCTCGAGGCCATCTCCGCTAACCTGCCGTCATTACCACCGTGTATAATTTCCCGGCGTGCGTGTGGCGGCCGGCGTGTGGCGGCCGGTAGGCGGCCAGTCGGCGCCCTTTGATCCGATGCTACTAAGTAATGAACGGCCTTTGTGCCGGCTAATTATTTGTTGAATGCAGTGGTTTTACACGGCGGCCGGTAGCAGCTAATGCAACACCCCATCTGGCGGGCGCGGATTGGAGGCGGCTGGAGGCGGGGCGGGGATCTCCATCTCAGTCGAGCGGCAGGCAGAGGCAGAGCACGGCAGGTGTTCATGCAATCATGGACCGCAAAAATTGGAATAACGAAATTAACTCGCAGCACACACAAAGCCGGGTGTGATGTAATGAGCACGTTAAGCGGAGGCTTACTAAGCGATTTCACCAATGAGCCAACCGTCCTGCCCAGCGGAGCGAGGCAGGAGTTGAAACATAGCCGCGTTGGCCGGCCGCCACACGTGACGCCAATTTAATTTCATTGCGGTCCAAAATTACGACACACAAATGCAGAGTTTCAGTACCCACGCGGCATTCTATTCAAAACAGCCGGCATCAAATGCGTCTACTAATGGACCAGCTGTGGCTCGCTTTTTATGCTCGCTTCATTAATCTAGCTTTTTTCGCTTCAGTTTTTATGCTCGCTTCAATAACCAAGTTTTTTCCCCTCAATTAATATCGCCGCGGTGAGTTTTGCCAATTCACCGCGACCCCAAATCACACTATTTGCATCCTCGCGCATCACATTAGGTGTCGATTTTCCCGCTCCAGCTCACCGCACACGAATGCCAGGCTGGCCACTGGTCGCAGACATTCGTATGTAAATCACGTGCCGTTCACACCTGTCGTCCTCTTTCAGCGACGTCTCTCGGATCTCAGCTGCTGCCAACGACCGTGCAAACGCATCGTAACGCACGCATTCATCATCTGGCGCGCTACATAAGCTCCCGAGAGCGCCCGGGGCGCCCTAGGTAGCCCTTGGGAGCGCCCGGGAGTGCCCGGGAGCGCCCGGGAGCGCCCGGGAACGCTCTGGGGCGCCCGAGGGCCCTCTCAAGGCCCAGCCGATATCACCATGCAGGTCGCACACCGTGCCGGGCAGGCCGCGGAAACGCAACAATTACCTCCACGTTATAATTACGCCGCGGAGCTCACAGTCGGGCAATTTAATCAACCCGGGCGGCAGGTCCTGATTACGGTGTGTTGGAGAGCTCCTCAGCTTTGAGCACTTGAACAGCGGCCCGCCGCGCAGACGGTCCAGCCCGGGCAGCGGCGGGCGCGAGCGGCGGGGGCGGGGCTACGGGCGGTGCTACGGCCGAGGAGTACCCCACGGTCAGAGGGGAGGGGGGGGGGGGGGGGGGGGGGGGGGGGTAGTACGTCTACCATATGCCACATGCCACTACAGGCTGTTATTTGCAGCTGACCAGCGGCGGGGCCGGGGCGTGTCCGTGGTGAACCCGTGGGGGTTTTGAGGCCGTTTCTGTGGTGGGTCCGTCCCTCGTTCCGTGGAGTTCGAATCACTCAGGACACGCACGCGAACGCTGGCAAAATTACCGGCCTCAGCGGAGCGTCGGCCGACCCCATCCCCCCCCCCCCCTCTGAAGGGGGGGGGGGAGACACAGGAAGGAGGGCACTGTGGGAGCTAACGGCCACTCCTAGTCAAGTGCACACTCGAGGCGGTAGGTTTTTGATGTGGGATTGTGGGAATCTGAAGAGGTCGTGGAGAATTCGTGCCCTCTGCGGATGCAATCATGGGAAAAGGCGCAGGTCTAACGGTAAATTCCTCTACGTTTGTTGTCGTTGTTTGTAGACCCGGTTTTTACACAAAGCGTCTCCGGTGGTGCTAAAATAATCGCTGGAGGTGCCAAACAAAACAGACGGCGTGTTAAAATGAATGGCTGTTTTGTGATCACGTGTTTGTTGGAGGAACGTCCCCTGTCTTTTGTGGTCGCCGCTGTGGTGGGCCTTTCAAAACGCGACAGCTTCGCGGGGGTAAATCATTTCGCAGTTCTTTCACGACAGTTCGAAACCACTGCGTTACCACCGCGTTACCACCGCGTTACCACCGCGTTACTACTGCGTTACCACGTCGCGATTACCGACGCTCGTTCGGACGTCGGGCGATTTAATCCCACTTGGAGGCTGATCGGACCTGAATAGAGACGCTAACCGCAACCAATTGTGACGTCACACGTTTTCTACCGGAAACCGGGACCTATTTCTGGCCCACACGAAAACCTGTCCACGCCGCCTTCTGTCGTCCACCACAGAGGAGGTAATATTACACCCCGCCGGTGGAAATCTGTCGAGCCGTGTCACGTCTCCTTGCCTCCCCTCGGCCCCTTGGCACTCCCGTGAGCTTTTTCAAACCGACCGCCACCTCAAGAGCCGAGGGAAACCTAAAAAATGAATAATCGGACCCCATGTGGCGAGCGAGGATAAATCAGTCGCTTGTTTCGGCTCCGCACGATTCTCGGAGAGCGTGCCCAGATGGCGGCGGTGCTCCCGATTTAGCTGATAGCGATACGTAGGGGAGACGGAGGGATGCCTTTCAAGGCTTCTGTACGTATGAAATATAGGGAGATTGATTGGAAAACGCGCACAGGCGTTCGAGATCCTTCCGATCCGGTTTATAGCGACATACGGGTACCGGAGGACATGCCTGACGGTTGAGACAGGGGGATTAACAGAGAAAATGTGCACAGATGCCGATATATTCTAAATTGAGCCGGATATGGGAGGCCGGGAGAAACAGAGGCCTCAACAGGCGTGGCTTCCGTTGGAACATGCCACAAAACGGCTATGATAGTCACTTCCTGCCCAGAGCAAGGCCGAATTTAAACACTGGACGCGGCAGGTGAAAAACAATCGGCGATATTTCACAAAAGGCGAAGGCTTCCTCCCAGAATCCCGATCAACCGCAACCACTATCGGAAGAAGACAATCCACTGGTAAACGAAGCCTCCAATTCCAACGCTATATTATCGAGAGCGTGTGAAAATCGGAAGCATTTGTCGGGATGTACACTGCGAGATAATAACCTAGGTACGGATGATAGCACAGAACGAGACGCCGCCCAGACAAGACTTCCGCTCATACGAACCGCAACGACCATAGGAAGCGAGCGATTTCCTGTTAGGCCGAGTGTAACAATTGCTCGCAGAACAGGTGCACTGCAGGAAAACACCAACCACCAACCGTCGTCACGGCCGCCCGAGCAGCGTAAATGCACGGCTTCCTTCCGGCCTAGCCAGCCCCCATTGAAACTCACCCGTCCGATACAAGGTCGGATACAGGGTCGCATTTGAACGGCGTCCGTGCGTAGGAAAGGTGGACAGTAGGATTTGCATGGCGGAGAGTAGGAGAGTAGGAGTGCCGTGGGAAACCGATCAGTCACCGGTGGACAGTAGGATTTGCACGGCGGAGAGTAGGAGAGTAGGAGTGCCGTGGGAAACCGATCAGTCACCGGGACACCGACTTCCGCCGTCTGTCAGCACGTGACGTATTCGTTTCCGGCGCCGTCGACGCCCCGATTGCCGTGGCCGTCAAGATGGCTGTCAAGATGGCTCTGATTGCCGTGGCCGTCAGGATGGTTTGCGTGTGTGCGCGGTGTGAGTGCGGGGAGGGGGAGGTGCGTGTGTATGTTTCTACACTCGCAAACGCACGCATGAACTTTCTGCATGCTTTCTGCGTGCGTGCACCAATGCGTGCGCATTTGTGTACGTGCCATCGCGTGCTTTGGTTTGAGTATCCACCCAACTCCCAAGGTAACTTTACTTCTGTACCTGCCGCCCGTTGAGAAAATCGCAAGTTCGAAAATCAACAAACGGCAGCTTGTGGGCCGTTCGGCAATTTTCCAAAACGGCCATCTTGTGGCCCGTGCCATTTTAACGAGCGGCACCTCTGTGATATCGCGTCGGCAGCAGTACAGGCGGCCGTGTTTTATAGCAGTCTCTGCCCGGCGGTGACAGAGAGAGGTTGTCTTTTTACGAGCGCTCTGGGACGCGGCGAGGCGGCGCGGCGCTGAGAGCTCGTTCGGCAGAGGCGTCGGTCGGGGCGGCCGCCGAACGGGGTAGGTCGTTACGCCGGCCCCCCGCCGGAGCCGTGCAAGGCAGCAGTTGTTCTCCGAGGGGTGTCCGAGGGGTGTGTGAGAAGCAGTAGGCAGGACTGTCGCGTTATATGGGAGGGTGAAGCCGGCAGACCGGTGGCCGTGTGGAGACGCGCGCGCCAGGGGGCGTGACGGCAGACTGGCTCAGAGATTGAAACATCGGCCGGAACGGATACAGATCCAGTGTGGCGGAGAATGCCATTCAGTGGGCCCGAATAGATTCAAAGTGTGTTTAACGACAGGCGTAGAGCGACTGGGCGAATAAGAAATAACGACCAACTGAATGCGATTGCGATCAAGTAATAAGGTTGAAAGGTCCCAGTAGACTCGAGGTTTTTCCAGGCTCTAACTGAAAAATGACTGAATGAATTCAAACGGGCGGATGAAACTCTAGAAAGAGGAGTACAGCGCGTCCGCACAACTCCAAATCATGCCAAGATCGGTCGAACAGCAGGATGCTATGCCTCGCTAGTTGTTCCCAAGCAGCTCAGTTCATATAATTTATCTGCGAACGGCAATAGCTCAGAGGTCATGTCCCTCTAGTAGGTCATTTACGCCACGTTTAAGCCTGGCTCTACGTCTGCGAGATAGGCCGACGGTAACCATGGGGAATCTAACCCCTTACATACACCATATACCGTAAGCGGCCATGTCCACCCTAATCCCCATAACAAACTGAATTGCTCTTTCCATTCTAGCCGGACCCGGTAAATCTCCACCGTATAGGAGTTTGCATAGCAAGTGAGAGGCTTGACCTTGTCTGGCGCCATTCCACAGGATCTCAGATCTCAGAATGTCTCATGATTCCAGCACGGGCCACCACGTCTCGAGCACTTCCTGTGCGGGCGATCAGGCTCTTTGATTGGAATGCCGGGTCCAGGTGATCTGCCCGTTGACAGTACAAGTGCAAAGTGTTCACCGGGTGATGCGATTTGTTGAGACGGTCCGATGAAATGTGAGGTGGTCAGAGGGGCGACATATTATTTCGGAATCAGTCTTACGTTTCGTCGCTGAATTTAATCCTTGTGACGTGTTTTTTGGTGGAAGTTCTCCGTATTTTTAATTACCGAACTCAAATGTAGGGTCTGACCCAACCTTGTCACGTAATAACATAAACTTTTTGAACTCATGACAAGAAAAAAAGGCATTTACTTATCGATAGATTTCAAACACCGCAAGTCCAAGATATTTCAATGAATAAATTCAATGAGCTTCCAGAATGAGTTCAAAACTTTCGCAGCCTTCGAACAGTACAAATACAGTCATCCAGGTGCCAACACATTCGCTGACAGATATACTCCCCAGCCCCCAGCCAGCCGCATGTGGACATGAACTGAGCTGCTCGAGTCTGCTTCCCGGTGTCCCACAATGTCCACAATGTCCAATGTCCACAATGTCCCACACCACAATGTCCAGGTGTCCCGTGAAAAGGCATCCGTAGTTCCGCCTAAGGTACGTGGTTTATCAGCCCATCATTGGAACATGTAACCCAGGTGTATATTGCCCAGTCCCGAGCCAGCCGCATGTGGACATGAACATGTAGTCCAGGTGTCCCGTGAAAAGGCATCCGTAGTTCCGCCTAAGGTACGTGGTCTATCAGCCCATCATTGGAACATGTAACCCAGGTGTATATTGCCCAGTCCCGAGCCAGCCGCATGTGGACATGAACATGTAGTCCAGGTGTCCCGTGAAAAGGCATCCGTAGTTCCGCCTAAGGTACGTGGTCTATCAGCCCATCATTGGAACATGTAACCCAGGTGTATATTGCCCAGTCCCGAGCCAGCCACATGTGGACATGGACATGTAGCCCAGGTGTCTCATGAAAAGGCATCCGTAGTTCCGCCTAAGGTACGTGGTCTATCAGCCCATCATTGGAACATGTAACCCAGGTGTATATTGCCCAGTCCCGAGCCAGCCACATGTGGACATGGACATGTAGCCCAGGTGTCTCATGAAAAGGCATCCGTAGTTCCGCCTAAGGTACGTGGTCTATCAGCCCATCATTGGAACATGTAACCCAGGTGTATATTGCCCAGTCCCGAGCCAGCCACATGTGGACATGGACATGTAGCCCAGGTGTCTCATGAAAAGGCATCCGTAGTTCCGCCTAAGGTACGTGGTCTATCAGCCCATCATTGGAACATGTAACCCAGGTGTATATTGCCCAGTCCCGAGCCAGCCACATGTGGACATGGACATGTAGCCCAGGTGTCTCATGAAAAGGCATCCGTAGTTCCGCCTAAGGTACGTGGTCTATCAGCCCATCATTGGAACATGTAACCCAGGTGTATATTGCCCAGTCCCGAGCCAGCCACATGTGGACATGGACATGTAGCCCAGGTGTCTCATGAAAAGGCATCCGTAGTTCCGCCTAAGGTACGTGGTCTATCAGCCCATCATTGGAACATGTAACCCAGGTGTATATTGCCCAGTCCCGAGCCAGCCACATGTGGACATGGACATGTAGCCCAGGTGTCTCATGAAAAGGCATCCGTAGTTCCGCCTAAGGTACGTGGTCTATCAGCCCATCATTGGAACATGTAACCCAGGTGTATATTGCCCAGTCCCGAGCCAGCCACATGTGGACATGAACATGTAGCCCAGGTGTCCCGTGAAAAGGCATCCGTAGTTCCGCCTAAGGTACGTGATCTATCAGCCCATCGTTCGTGTTGTTTGTGTGTGTTTTTCTTTGTGTGTTAGCAGGTTCGAATTATCGACACATTCTGTCGCAGAATCCAGGGATGAAAACGTGAGGAATATAGAGGGGCAATATTCCCCGACTTTTGAGTCAACATCTGAGTTTGTGGTGTGCTTGGTAAAGGTAATGCAAACCGCTGGGTTGATATCCCGTTGACTTCCTTCAAATGACTGACTCAAATAACATTTTGAAAACATAAGCTTCATGTTCCAGAGAACGATTCCTCACAGTTGTTAAAATACGACCTTTTATCACGTTGCTTGCAGCTTCGACATCCAGCCATCGTGATATTTCTGCCGAACTACCATGTCTCCAGCATATTCTGTTACATCCTCAGCTTAGGTAAGCCGCGCCCAAACACTCATAGTCGAACAGCCCGACTCCCATAGCGTTTGCTTCCTTTATCGACCGACACACGCACCCCCTCTCTCTCTCTACCCCCCCCCCCCCCCACACCAACACCACCTGAACTCCCTAATCGCCCAGTTCCCACCCTGTCAGCAGTTCACCGAACTTGTCCCGGTAGCTCACCGAACTCATCCAGTTAGCACACGCGGGGACCGTGGCACTTTCCACGCAGATTTGTGCCAATCAGACCGTCAGCTTTTCACGCCCCGGTCTGTACTCGTTAGGCGCTAGATTACTGATTAAGCATGAGAGTGGGGGTCGCTAGTGCCGTTTATGCAAATCACGTACAGTGTTAATTGGTTGATTTGCGCGATATCTCGGAGCTTGTCAGGCCGTTTAGTGTTCGATAATCAGGCTGTTAAATGTTTGATGTCTAGCACCGGTGGTCGCGAAAAGAATAACGGTGCGTACAGGGAACCATGGTTCATGGAAAACTTTTCCAGCTAAACGTTGTCACAAGAAAACACATGAGAGCAGGATACAATTATAAAGGCAGAAGAAAGCATGTGGCAGTTCAGGAAAGTACCGAAGGCACCACAATGTACAGCAAACCATCAGAAAACACGGAGAGGCATTGACAAAATACGGCGAAATCCAATACAGCATTGCAATTCACACCAGAAGGCACCGGGAAGCAGACTCGAGCAGCTCAGTGTTGAGAGCACAATTGATCAACTATAATGGGATTCCGTTAATGAACGCAGCGCCATCTGCGGCGCCATTAAGGGACGGCCATTAGCATATGATGGATGGATGCCCCGCCCTGCCTCGGATGAACCATTAACACTACCGGGCTGTGTAGGAGACGGGGGTCTATGTGTCTATAGCCAGGATGGAGTCTATATAGTGTCTGTAGTGCCGCCTCGGATGCACCATTAACACGGCGTCTCCCATTAACACGGGCTGTGTAGGAGACGGGGGTCTATGTGTCTATAGCCAGGACGGAGTCTATATAGTGTCTGTAGTGCCGCCTCGGATGCACCATTAACACGGCGTCTCCCATTAACACGGCTGTGTTGGAGACGGGGGTCTATGTGTCTATAGCCAGGACGGAGTCTATATAGTGGCTGTAGTGCCGCCTCGGATGCACCATTAACACGGCGTCTCCCATTAACACGGGCTGTGTAGGAGACGGGGGTCTATGTGTCTATAGCCAGGACGGAGTCTATATAGTGGCTGTAGTGCCGCCTCGGATGCACCATTAACACGGCGTCTCCCATTAACACGGGCTGTGTAGGAGACGGGGGTCTATGTGTCTATAGCCAGGACGGAGTCTATATAGTGTCTGTAGTGCCGCCTCGGATGCACCATTAACACGGCGTCTCCCATTAACACGGGCTGTGTTGGAGACGGGGGTCTATGTGTCTATAGCCAGGACGGAGTCTATATAGTGTCTGTAGTGCCGCCTCGGATGAACCATTAACACGGCGTCTCCCATTAACACGGGCTGTGTTGGAGACGGGGGTCTATGTGTCTATAGCCAGGACGGAGTCTATATAGTGTCTGTAGTGCCGCCTCGGATGCACCATTAACACGGCGTCTCCCATTAACACGGGCTGTGTAGGAGACAGGGGTCTATGTGTCTATAGCCAGGACGGAGTCTATATAGTGGCTGTAGTGCCGCCTCGGATGCACCATTAACACGGCGTCTCCCATTAACACGGGCTGTGTAGGAGACGGGGGTCTATGTGTCTATAGCCAGGACGGAGTCTATATAGTGGCTGTAGTGCCGCCTCGGATGCACCATTAACACGGCGTCTCCCATTAACACGGGCTGTGTAGGAGACGGGGGTCTATGTGTCTATAGCCAGGACGGAGTCTATATAGTGTCTGTAGTGCCGCCTCGGATGCACCATTAACACGGCGTCTCCCATTAACACGGGCTGTGTTGGAGACGGGGGTCTATGTGTCTATAGCCAGGACGGAGTCTATATAGTGTCTGTAGTGCCGCCTCGGATGAACCATTAACACGGCGTCTCCCATTAACACGGGCTGTGTAGGAGACGGGGGTCTATGTGTCTATAGCCAGGACGGAGTCTATATAGTGTCTGTAGTGCCGCCTCGGATGAACCATTAACACGGCGTCTCCCATTAACACGGGCTGTGTAGGAGACGGGGGTCTATGTGTCTATAGCCAGGACGGAGTATATATAGTGTCTGTAGTGCCGCCTCGGATGAACCATTAACACGGCGTCTCCCATTAACACGGGCTGTGTAGGAGACGGGGGTCTATGTGTCTATAGCCAGGACGGAGTCTATATAGTGTCTGTAGTGCCGCCTCGGATGAACCATTAACACGGCGTCTCCCATTAACACGGGCTGTGTAGGAGACGGGGGTCTATGTGTCTATAGCCAGGACGGAGTATATATAGTGTCTGTAGTGCCGCCTCGGATGCACCATTAACACGGCGTCTCCCATTAACACGGGCTGTGTAGGAGACGGGGGTCTATGTGTCTATAGCCAGGACGGAGTCTATATAGTGTCTGTAGTGCCGCCTCGGATGAACCATTAACACGGCGTCTCCCATTAACACGGGCTGTGTAGGAGACGGGGGTCTATGTGTCTATAGCCAGGACGGAGTCTATATAGTGTCTGTAGTGCCGCCTCGGATGAACCATTAACACGGCGTCTCCCATTAACACTACCGGGCTGTGTAGGAGACGGGGGTCTATGTGTCTATAGCCAGGACGGAGTCTATATAGTGGCTGTAGTGCCGCCTCGGATGAACCATTAACACGGCGTCTCCCATTAACACGGGCTGTGTAGGAGACGGGGGTCTATGTGTCTATAGCCAGGACGGAGTATATATAGTGTCTGTAGTGCCGCCTCGGATGCACCATTAACACGGCGTCTCCCATTAACACGGGCTGTGTAGGAGACGGGGGTCTATGTGTCTATAGCCAGGACGGAGTCTATATAGTGGCTGTAGTGCCGCCTCGGATGCACCATTAACACGGCGTCTCCCATTAACACGGGCTGTGTAGGAGACGGGGGTCTATGTGTCTATAGCCAGGACGGAGTCTATATAGTGTCTGTAGTGCCGCCTCGGATGCACCATTAACACGGCGTCTCCCATTAACACGGGCTGTGTAGGAGACGGGGGTCTATGTGTCTATAGCCAGGACGGAGTCTATATAGTGTCTGTAGTGCCGCCTCGGATGCACCATTAACACGGCGTCTCCCATTAACACGGGCTGTGTAGGAGACGGGGGTCTATGTGTCTATAGCCAGGACGGAGTCTATATAGTGTCTGTAGTGCCGCCTCGGATGCACCATTAACACGGCGTCTCCCATTAACACGGGCTGTGTAGGAGACGGGGGTCTATGTGTCTATAGCCAGGACGGAGTCTATATAGTGTCTGTAGTGCCGCCTCGGATGAACCATTAACACGGCGTCTCCCATTAACACTACCGGGCTGTGTAGGAGACGGGGGTCTATGTGTCTATAGCCAGGACGGAGTCTATATAGTGTCTGTAGTGCCGCCTCGGATGAACCATTAACACGGCGTCTCCCATTAACACGGGCTGTGTAGGAGACGGGGGTCTATGTGTCTATAGCCAGGACGGAGTCTATATAGTGTCTGTAGTGCCGCCTCGGATGCACCATTAGCACGTCGTCTCCCATTAACACGGGCTGTGTAGGAGACGGGGGTCTATGTGTCTATAGCCAGGACGGAGTCTATATAGTGTCTGTAGTGCCGCCTCGGATGAACCATTAACACGGCGTCTCCCATTAACACGGGCTGTGTAGGAGACGGGGGTCTATGTGTCTATAGCCAGGACGGAGTCTATATAGTGTCTGTAGTGCCGCCTCGGATGAACCATTAACACGGCGTCTCCCATTAACACGGGCTGTGTAGGAGACGGGGGTCTATGTGTCTATAGCCAGGACGGAGTCTATATAGTGTCTGTAGTGCCGCCTCGGATGAACCATTAACACGGCGTCTCCCATTAACACGGGCTGTGTTGGAGACGGGGGTCTATGTGTCTATAGCCAGGACGGAGTATATATAGTGTCTGTAGTGCCGCCTCGGATGAACCACTAACACGGCGTCTCCCATTAACACGGGCTGTGTAGGAGACGGGGGTCTATGTGTCTATAGCCAGGACGGAGTCTATATAGTGTCTGTAGTGCCGCCTCGGATGAACCATTAACACGGCGTCTCCCATTAACACTACCGGGCTGTGTAGGAGACGGGGGTCTATGTGTCTATAGCCAGGACGGAGTCTATATAGTGTCTGTAGTGCCGCCTCGGATGAACCATTAACACGGCGTCTCCCATTAACACGGGCTGTGTAGGAGACGGGGGTCTATGTGTCTATAGCCAGGACGGAGTCTATATAGTGTCTGTAGTGCCGCCTCGGATGCACCATTAACACGGCGTCTCCCATTAACACGGGCTGTGTAGGAGACGGGGGTCTATGTGTCTATAGCCAGGACGGAGTCTATATAGTGTCTGTAGTGCCGCCTCGGATGCACCATTAACACGGCGTCTCCCATTAACACGGGCTGTGTAGGAGACGGGGGTCTATGTGTCTATAGCCAGGACGGAGTCTATATAGTGTCTGTAGTGCCGCCTCGGATGAACCATTAACACGGCGTCTCCCATTAACACGGGCTGTGTAGGAGACGGGGGTCTATGTGTCTATAGCCAGGACGGAGTCTATATAGTGGCTGTAGTGCCGCCTCGGATGAACCATTAACACGGCGTCTCCCATTAACACGGGCTGTGTAGGAGACGGGGTCTATGTGTCTATAGCCAGGACGGAGTCTATATAGTGTCTGTAGTGCCGCCTCGGATGCACCATTAACACGGCGTCTCCCATTAACACGGGCTGTGTAGGAGACGGGGGTCTATGTGTCTATAGCCAGGACGGAGTCTATATAGTGTCTGTAGTGCCGCCTCGGATGCACCATTAACACGGCGTCTCCCATTAACACGGGCTGTGTAGGAGACGGGGGTCTATGTGTCTATAGCCAGGACGGAGTCTATATAGTGTCTGTAGTGCCGCCTCGGATGCACCATTAACACGGCGTCTCCCATTAACACGGGCTGTGTAGGAGACGGGGGTCTATGTGTCTATAGCCAGGACGGAGTCTATATAGTGTCTGTAGTGCCGCCTCGGATGAACCATTAACACGGCGTCTCCCATTAACACGGGCTGTGTAGGAGACGGGGGTCTATGTGTCTATAGCCAGGACGGAGTCTATATAGTGTCTGTAGTGCCGCCTCGGATGAACCATTAACACGGCGTCTCCCATTAACACGGGCTGTGTAGGAGACGGGGGTCTATGTGTCTATAGCCAGGACGGAGTCTATATAGTGTCTGTAGTGCCGCCTCGGATGCACCATTAACACGGCGTCTCCCATTAACACGGGCTGTGTAGGAGACGGGGGTCTATGTGTCTATAGCCAGGACGGAGTCTATATAGTGTCTGTAGTGCCGCCTCGGATGCACCATTAACACGGCGTCTCCCATTAACACTACCGGGCTGTGTAGGAGACGGGGGTCTATGTGTCTATAGCCAGGACGGAGTATATATAGTGTCTGTAGTGCCGCCTCGGATGAACCATTAACACGGCGTCTCCCATTAACACGGGCTGTGTAGGAGACGGGGGTCTATAGCGTGGCTACAGGGAAGACAGAAGGTCGACATACTATCTGTAATGCCGGCACGCCGCTCCCGCTCTGGTAGAGGGAGATGTGAAGGCCACTGACGGTTTGGGAACGGTGGAGGTGGGTATGGGAACGGTGGAGGTGGTGGAGGGAGATGTGAAGACCACTGACGGTATGGCAACGGTGGAGGTGGTGGAGGGAGATGTGAAGACCACTGACGGTATGGCAACGGTGGAGGTGGTGGAGGGAGATGTGAAGGCCACGGACGGTATGGGAACGGTGGAGGTGGGTATGGGAACGGTGGAGGTGGTGGAGGGAGATGTGAAGGCCACTGACAGTATGGGAACGGTGGAGGTGGGTATGGGAACGGTGGAGGTGGTGGAGGGAGATGTGAAGACCACTGACGGTATGGGAACGGTGGAGGTGGTGGAGGGAGATGTGAAGACCACGGACGGTATGGGAACGGTGGAGGTGGGTATGGGAACGGTGGAGGTGGTGGAGGGAGATGTGAAGGCCACTGACAGTATGGGAACGGTGGAGGTGGGTATGGGAACGGTGGAGGTGGTGGAGGGAGATGTGAAGACCACTGACGGTATGGGAACGGTGGAGGTGGTGGAGGGAGATGTGAAGGCCACGGACGGTATGGGAACGGTGGAGGTGGGTATGGGAACGGTGGAGGTGGTGGAGGGAGATGTGAAGGCCACTGACGGTTTGGGAATGGTGGAGGTGGGTATGGGAACGGTGGAGGTGGTGGAGGGAGATGTGAAGACCACTGACGGTTTGGGAACGGTGGAGGTGGGTATGGGAACGGTGGAGGTGGTGGAGGGAGATGTGAAGACTACTGACGGTTTGGGAACGGTGGAGGTGGGTATGGGAACGGTGGAGGTGGTGGAGGGAGATGTGAAGACCACTGACGGTATGAGAACGGTGGAGGTGGGTATGGGAACGGTGGAGGTGGTGGAGGGAGATGTGAAGACCACTGACGGTATGGGAACGGTGGAGGTGGGTATGGGAACGGTGGAGGTGGCGGAGGGAGATGTGAAGACCACTGACGGTATGGGAACGGTGGAGGTGGTGGAGGGAGATGTGAAGACCACTGACGGTATGGGAACGGTGGAGGTGGTGGAGGGAGATGTGAAGACTACTGACGGTATGGGAACGGTGTAGGTGGGTATGGGAACGGTGGAGGTGGTGGGGGGAGAGGTGAGGGCCACTGGCAGTATGGGAACGGTGGAGGTGGTGGAGGGAGATGCATGTCATTGGGATGAGAGAGACATTGACAATATATTTGCAGCGAATAGGAATGAATGGGAGAATGAGGATGCAAATGAGGATGAGTAGTCTATGTAATCATAATGTTTAGTGCCAGGGTGCAGAGAAGAGCAAGCAAGAGCTGTCGGTAAACATTCATCTTATATACCTACCTTTTTACTTTTGCCAGTAACCTTTAGTGATATCCTGCGATTCGTTTAACTTTGGCGACATTTGAGGAGTGGGTTTGCTTGAGAGAGTACACGCTCCTTGAAAGTTCAGTCGAAATGTTGTTGAGCTTCGCAGTGATACATTGGCTGCTTGTGTTCTCCCGGAGAAGATGAGAGACCTACCGAAGCGTGTGTGTTTGTGTGTGTGTGTGTGCCTGTTTGATAGTTCCACGTGAGTTGAAGTAACGGGAAGCATTACATTGAGTTCAGAACTATTGTTCGAAGTTGCCTGCTTCCACGGTTAGTTTTTTTACAAACCTGTTGCCACTTTCATTCCTTTTATCATTGTTTGCCACTTTTGACTGTTGCCGAAATATAATGTATTTTTTGAATATGTTATGTTTTCATTAAAGAGGATTAATATCGATAAAACTCAAATTTCTAGCACACACGAACACACGCACACACGCACCCCCTCCCCCCACACAACCACACATCGGCGGCCGCGTGGTGGCCACGCATACCACCCCACACCTCTCAGGAGAGAGGATCGGGACACCATGTAATGTGCATATACCACATCACAGCTCACATCACATCTCACATCACAGCTCACATCACAGCTCACATCACAGCTCACATCACATCTCACATCACATCTCACATCACAGCTCACATAACAGCTCACATGACATACCACATCACAGGTCACACCACACCACACCACACATATCACATCACATCTCACATCACATCTCACAACACATTTCACATCACATAACACATCACAACTCACATCATATCTCACATCATATTTCACATCGCATATCACATCACATATCACATCACATATCACATCACACATCACATCACATATACCATCACATACCACATCACATATCACATCACATATCACATCACATATCATATAACATATCACATCACATATCACATCACATATCACATCACATATCACATCACATATCACATCACATATCACATCACATATCACATCACATCACATATCACATCACATATCACATCACATATTACATTACATATTACATCACACATCACATCACATATCACATCACATATCACATAACATATCACACATCACATATCGCATATCACACACCACATATCACATCACATATCACCTCACATATCACATCACATATCACATACCATATCACATCACATATCACATCACATATCACATATCATATATCACATCATATCACATCATATCACATCACACATCACATATCACATAACACATCACATCACATCACATATCACATAACATATCACATAACATATCACATCACATCACATATCACATCACATATTACATCACATATCACATCACATATCACATCACACATAACATCACATATAACATCACATATCACATAACATATCACATAACATATCACATAACATATCACACCACATATCACATCACATCACATCTCATATCACATCTCACATTACATCTCACATCACATATCACATCACATATCACATCACATATCACCTCACATATCACATCACATCTCATATATCACATCACATCTCACATCACATCTCACATCACATCTCACATCATATCTCACATCACATCTCACATCACATCTCACATCACATCTCACATCACATCTCACATCACATCTCACTTCACAGCTCACATCACAGCTCACATCACAGCTCACATAACTATCGACCTGATCAGTGACGCCAGCACAGGCGACTCTGAATGGCACAAAAGGCTGGTCTATAGCGGCCACCAAAGCTTTACATGGTAACATGAGCTGTGAGCTTGTTTTCGGTTTGTACTCCAGGGAGACCGGAGTGAATGCATCCATTTTCACATTTACCTTTCTAGCCGCCAATTCATGGAGGCTAGAATCACATCTCAAATGCAATATATCACATCACAAATGCAATATATTCAATCAAATACTTCTGTGTGAAAAGTGTGTCTTTTCCCCACCCAAATACATTTTCATTTATATTGTAAAGAAATATTAATAGCTTCAGCGACCATTTGAAAACAGCTCTGCATGTGATGCATTTAACCCCGCTACCGGGGCAGGTTGCATCTACCCCCTGGGGTAGGCTGCAACATATAAAATGATTAACAAACACGTACTCATATTGACAAACGTTTTTTTATCGGTCACTGTATTATATATATATAAATTATATCAATTATATCCCCTAGTTTATTATATTTAAACATCATAGTATTTGCTTTACTAGACATTTCACGCTATTGATTAATGCTAGTTATTTATGACATATTAACGTAACGCTGCAGCCTGCCCCGTCAAAAAGGATTCAACTTGCTCCATGCTCACCTTGATTTGTTTATAGCGCATACAATGCCGGAAGTTATAACAGAACAATATATCTCGTCATTTTAACGCCAGAAGAATATGCTACGATAAGATTAAGTCCGTTTCACCACACAAGTTGCAAAGAGTCCATTAGTTTGTGCATATATTGGTAAATATTTATTTTCCTCCTCACAAATCACTCTTTCGGCGTCAGCCAGATCAGCCGGTTTCGAACAGCGCTCGTTTCGCCGTTTGAAAAGGGTTTCCGTGTGCGCGTTTCTTGTAGACTCACTAGACCCACCGGCATTTCCATCTCATGGGTAGATTTTTAGTTATAACCTCTGATGCATTCAACCCGTGATGCATTCAGCCCCGGTCTCCCCTACATCAGCTCAGATCGGATCTTGTTTCGGGTTTTGTTTTGCCTTTGTTTTGGTTTTGTAATCATGAATACAAATGCGGAATATACTCGTATGTGTATGCACAACTTGCGCTTACAAAGTGTGACCGTTTAGCGCACACATGCGTTCAATGCAGCTGAAACGATAAAATATACCACTGGCTGCTGGTATTGTTTCTTTGGAGCCAGAGGCATAAACGTGATAATTAAGATACTACCGCAAATTGAGCTAGAGGAATATTAAACAGTAGCAGAACAATGGCATCCACACTGTTTCCCACCAGACATAAACGCACAAGCGAGGTTATTTCAAGTTAGAGTCCGCACACGCTGGCTGGCTTGGTATTTACCATGGTATTTACGAAGACCTATCTAGTGTATGCTCAAGTCATTTTGTAATGCACACAAACAAGATACGACACGATACGACACTGGCCTATATCATTAAACTTTGCGGCACACGTAACACAGTATCGTATATTACAATTACAATGGCGATTGTTCTTTGATTGCAATACAATTGTAAAATGTCGTAACACGCAGTGCGATTTATGTACGATGCTATGACTTACCTCAACATCCGTGTTTGTGACGTCAGTCATTTCGTGTTGCAATCTTCTGTCAGCATCAATAAGATCCGACAAAACACACACGGCACCGCAACTGTCTCGTTACGTGTGGAGAAGCACGTTCAGAGTCACTTCAATCCAAGCGAAGCACCTTCGAAGCGAGTCACTGCCGGCGAAGCGCCTCCAAAGTGTCGTCAGTCAGGGCGAAGCGCCTTAGGAGTCACTCCAATCCCGGCGAAGCGCCTCCAAAGTCTCGTCAGTCAGGGCGAAGCGCCTTAGTAGTCACTCCAATCCCGGCGAAGCGCCTCCCGAGTCTCGTCAGTCCGGGCGAAGCGCCGTCCGCGCAGCACACTCCACCACACGTTCAAACCTGGCGCCACTGGCGGGGCTTCTGCGGAGCGGAGGTCCCCCGGCCGGTCCAGCGCGTGCGGCGCGGAGCCGACTGTAACGCGCGCTCTGATTGGTCGAGACGCCAGCAGCTGGCGGCCGCGGCCAAGATTGACCGACGTTTAGTCCAATTACAACGCAGTTAAAGCAAATGCTACATCAATGCCGCGGCGGTGTTATAGATTAGGAGCTGGAGCGGCACGTGCGGGACGTATCTGATCAATCTGCGACGGAGGCTGTCGCAGACTTTTCGGCGAACAATTGCGCCCGTGGCAAATTGGGGGCGGTGGCACAATCCGGTGACAGAGAGGGCCGAAAGCGGAGCAGTGGTGGGGGCAGCGGCGGGGCGGCTCCTGCGGGCGGTCTTTGTCGAGTGGGACGACCACCCCCGGGCTTCGATTGTTGGTGGTCCACTGTCCGACCAGCAGATGTGATGTAATGGAGTACCTCTAACGGACTGCGGTTACAGCCGGCTCACGGCAACGGGCCACTGGACTGGAGGTCATCGGAACTCACAATCATGCACTGATTGCTTTAAAACCGAGAGAATGCGTACAATTTGACCCCATTTATGATAAATATTGATGTGTTAATTATAATATCGCCTGCAAGTTTTTCATATTATTACAGATTTTACATCATTAGGTTTATCAAAGTTAATTAAATTATACGCTCTCTTTGAAATTGGACGTCTGTTCTGGTACTGGCAGATATACATATCCGAATCAATATCAGGGCTTTGTTAAGCTCATTGAACGTCTCAGTGTTGCTTCAACCAATATTGAAAATACAAAATCATCACAGCCTCAGCATCATCACATCCATCACACACATCACATCATCACATCCATCACACCCATCACATCATCACATCCATCACACATATCACATCATCTCATATCACATCAGCACATAATTATATCCATCACACACATCACACATATATCACATCACATCATAACACACATCACATAGTCACATCATCATATCCATCACACACATCACATCACATCCATCATACCCATCATATCATCACATCCACCACATACATCACATCACATCATCACATACATACCATCACATCATCACATTCATCACCCACATCACATACATCACATCATCACATCCATCACACACCCATCATCATCATCATCACATCCATCACATCATCACATCCATCACATCATCACATCATCGCATCCATCACACACATCACACCGTCACATCCATCACATACATCACATCATCACGTCCATCACACACACCAACATTATCACATCATCACATACATTACACATATCACATCATCACATCCATCACACACATCACATCGTCACATCCATCACACACATCACATCGTCACACAAGCATCACATCCCTGCAATGCAAATGTTGTCATCAAAGCATAATGTATAAAGTATAACTCGTCTTTTATTGTAGATAATTCCTGTTGTCGATAAACGGTCGAATTTTGATTGGAAAATGGCACATTGATATCATGACGTGCCATCTACATGATAGTGGTATACATATTTCGTTTCAATGGTACCCTGCTACTAAAGATATCGAAATACGAAATATACCTCGAGTATTCAACGAATTATCCGAGTGTAAGAGTGACCAAGTATTCGAAGTGGTTCTTTCGAGCGTGTCACTTTTTGCTGAAGTCAGATCAAAACTGATGCGAGGAAGATACAACATTAAGAACAAGCACGATTCAGGGAATGTGTTGCATTTGGAACTTTCACGTAAATATGTTTTAATAATCCTACAGCGCACGCTTAGCATAAACTGAAAGGCCCAGGTAACATCCGATCACGTGGTCAGATTGTATCGCTGATCCAGAGTTCACTGTTGCCATGAACACGTCCATGCGTATCTCTGGAAAGACGAGACTACGATCTCTTTCTGAAGAGCCGTATTTGGCTCTCCGTGTGACAGGCGCTCTATTTGGGAAGGCGCCCCATTCTATCTAACGCTGCGCGCCATAGGGAACGACTGCTCCGCATTTGACGGCGGTCATTTATTGCCGTCTCATTTGGGGCCACTCCCGGCATCAATAAGTCGTCGGCATCAGAAGCCTGTCAACAACAGCAGCCTTCTCACGGTAATGACGTCATTATGACGTCATTAGGAACAGTAGCGCGCCAATGACGGCCTGCGAGGCACTGCACGAGTCATTAGCGGCCGTTAAGCACGAGGCCTTCATCAATCCTGCCTTTTGGGTGTTTTGAGGCTGGGGATGATGATGCAGATAGGATGTTTTTGAGGTATGTTAATGCCGCTGTTGATCCGATGATGCATGTTGTCGATTTGCCGCTGTACCGCCCTTGAGATGCATCAGCCGTCGATATAGCCTTGTCCGTCGCGTGTTCATCTCACTATCACCGTAGTGCCTAATGGCATGACGATAACGAGGGTGCCAGCCTACAATAGTGATGGCATGATAGCACGATGATTGATCATTGCTGATGCCATCACCACGCTGCACGTTTCTGAACGCTCGCGGGACCTTGTCATGTGGACAAAGGATGCTCATTGTTGAATGGCTAGGCACCTCTGGCTCCATTCAGAGACACCTGCGGCGAAAGGGGCGACTCTAACCCGCCGGCGGCGCAGGAGGTGGCTCGGCGATCTTCCCATGGACGCCGGAAACCGCCGGAGGAAACCACCAGCGGAAACCAGCGGAAACCAGCGGAAAGCAGCGGAAACCAGCGGAAACCAGCGGAAACCAGTTTCCGCGGAAACCACCGGACATACATGGCGAATCAGGCAGGCCGGTTATCTTACGATAGCTATGACACTGGCGGATCAAAGGGGAGTTCCAACAGGATAGTTTCGGATAGTCAGTCAGAACAGCTGGACACGGGTTCACTTGTATTTGTGCCGTGACCATGGTTACGATCAATGTCCAAGACAATGATGACTACGGTCAACACAGCTGCTGGTAGGGGCGTGAGAACTACTTTGAAGTGGGGCGGGGGGAACTTTTTGCAATAGGTACTACGGCAAAAAAAAGTCAAATGTGAAAAAGTCAAAGGACAAAAAGTCAAATCGGCTAAATGTCAAAGGACAAAGAGGCAAATCGGCTAAAAGTTAAATGCAAAAAGTGGAAACGGCAAAAAGTCATAAGGACAAAAGTCAAAAGCAAAAAGTAAAAACCGCAAAAAGTCAAGAGGACAAAAAGTCAAATGGCAAGGAGTCAAAAAGTAAAATGCAAAAAATAAAATAGGCACAAAGTCAAAAAGGGTAAAGGTAAAATGCTGAAAGTAAAAAACGCAAAAAGTCAAATGCAAAAAGTCAAAAGCGTAAAGAATCAAACACATCAAGTCAAATGCGAAAAGTCGAAAAATCCGACAAGATAATGGGAACATAACAGAAGCTGAAGTTAATAGATTAATCCGTTAACTTCACAGATATTTGTAGTGCAGGCAAATACGTCGAATAAGAATCACGTTCGCTATATCGGGCTGTTTATCACCTACTAGCAATGCAAATTTCAGGGCCACGGAGCCAGTGCTAGGTCCGAAGTTCCGGCCCCGTGTTTAACCCTAGCCCTACGGGAGCTTTTTTCACCTTCGCCCTACGGGGGGGGGGGGGGCTGACAGGTCCCCCTGTTAACTTCCAAACCAAGCAACTTAGAGCAATGCAGTAAGAACCAGAATGTCGCCTGTCATGAGAGGAATCTAACAGTATGCAATTTTTAAGTTTCATGTCAACGGGTGACCTTCCAGGTCAAGTGAATGACCTCGGATTTACCACGTCCAGAACAGCGATTTTGCTCTTCAGAAAACCTCAAAATTAGAAATTGATAAATGTAAATAAAACGGCATGTTCCTATACCAGTTTTGGCTCATAAATACAGAAAAGGTAATTATTTGTTCGTATCTTGTCAAAAAAAATAAACAAAAAGTGTTTTTTTTTTTAAATGACGTCATCAGTTTCTTACACGTAGGGGGCCATCACTCAGTCAAAAATGAAGATATTGCTTTGAAATTTGGTAATAGTATTGTCCATACTCATTTCTCTGACATATATTCCGGTTTTTCTAATGTTTCTGAAAATTTTGATTTTGTGGGGATTTTTTATAAATAATTTGTTTTGTAATTTTAGGGGTCAAAAACCCAAAAGTTTGAAAATCCGAGATTGCCATTTTAAAGAGAATGTCATTTTGTATCTTTGGTCAATTGCGTTTGCAATTTTCTTTAAAACTCTGTTTTCTACGATTTTTGAAATATTTCTCGTTTTTTTTTACCTACATGACGTCATCAAAACATGATTATCTCCCAAACTACTTAACCAATTTCTATTAATTTTTTACTGCATACGTATAATTGTTGTAAACTCAGCTATCAAAATTTCAGTAAGGTGCGCCACACGTGTAAACAGTTATTCAAGAAAAACCTCAGGAGGGGGCCTGTCAGCCCCCCCACCCGTAGGGCGAGGGTTAAGTGGTGTCGGGCCTGCCGGCCTCATGCGGGCCCATCGTGTCTGATCAATATGTTCTTTTTCAATGTTATGCCGTGCCTGACACCGTGCTGACACCTGTCACGAGTAAGGTTACTATCTTGATCTTGAAAATGGCCTTGAATGTCAAAATTAATGTCATTTTCGTGACCAGCGTGTCCAAGTTGACCAGTAACCACATTTTGAAGCGAATCGCTACCCGACGCTGAATTATAATCCGAATCCGTCGCTTACTTCACGGACATGATACAAACGGCATTAAATTAAAAGCAGTTCATCTTTGCATGCAGGCACGTAGCCAAGAGGGGGGGGGGGGGGGGGCACGTAGTACGTAGTAGTGGATGCTGTTAGCAAGACCGAAAGCACATTGAAAACAGAATGGAAAAATGTGACCTCCATCATATCGTATTATGTGAGAATAGTAGCGGAGTACCGGAGCCTGCTGCAGAGGTTGAAGGAGTCCAGGAAACCAGTCATTGTGACTGGCATCCTCCCTTGCTGTGGAGCCAGTGAGGAGTGGTACTCGAGAGCTCTGTCTGTGAACAGCTCAGTTCAGAACTTATGTTCAGCTATGGGGCTTAGTTATGTAGACTTATGGGATCAGTTCTATGAGTGGCGTAGGTACTATATGAAGGATGGGCTTCACTTATCGGATGAGGGGGCAAGGGCTTTGGGAGATGCCTACAGAAGTGTCATTCAGGGAAACTAGGTAGGGGGGGGGGGGGGGGGGGGGGTTCGGGGACTCTAGTACTAGGGCATCAGGAAGTAAGCATTGGTAGAAGTTCATGTCAGAATAGGACAGTAGATCATAATTCCCTCAGAATTAGTAGAGTCAGCTCAAAGTATAAGATCACATGTGTGTTGCTGAATCCTCAAAGTATTAGGTCTAAATTGGATGAGTTTGAGTGTTATGTTGCCCTTGAAAAGCCTGATATAATTTGTGTAACCGAGACATGGGTTAGTGAGGGGTATAATAGGGATAGGCTACAGGATTTCGAGTTACAAGGGTATAACATGTTCTCATACTGCAGAGAATCACGGCAGGGGGGCGGAGTGTTTGTATATGTAAATAACTTGTACTGCACTACTAGAGTTGATGATTCTAGTAAAGTAAAAGAAGTAGAATCAATCTGGCTTGACATTAAAATTGGTACAGGAAACGGAGGAAGGTTGAGGATAGGTGCATTTTACAGACCAGGGAATCTTCCAAGGAACTCCCAAGCTGAAACAGACCAAGATATTTGTGAGGAAATACGTAGGAACTTTCGGGCTCAGTGTCTTATTATGGGAGATTTTAACTTAAGAGGATACGAAAGTATAGCAGAGGAAACAAATGAGTGTAGGTTGTATAGGCACATCTTTGAAGAGGAGCTTTTCATGCATCAGTTTGTAACAGAGCCAACCAGACATTGCTCCATTCTAGACCTTGTATTCTCAGACAACAGTGATCTAGTTAGTGACATAAGTATTTGTACAGGTCTAGGAACCAGTGATCACAATATGGTTAAATTCAATATCTCATCAGAAATGAGGCCCAAAGATAACCTTATTATGGTTCCAAACTTCAGCCGGGCTGATTTTGATGGTATTAGAAATGACCTCGCACAGATAAAATGGAACGTTGAGTTGGCAGGTTTAGATGCATGTGAGGCCTGGAATGTTTTCAAAGCTAGAGTAAGCCAAATTCAAAATCGGCATATACCCCTCAGGCACAAACGTAACAGAACCAAGGGCAAACCAGTTTGGCTTACCCCAGAAGTAAGGAGTGCTAAAAGAAGCTAAAGAAGTGCATTTGGCATTTTGAAGGGATCTTCACTAGATATAAATCGGAAGGCCTACCAGAATGCAAGAAATTCAGTTAAGAAAAAGGTCAGAGCAGCTAAAAGGGCAAAGGAACTTGATTTATTTGAAACATTGTAATGCAGATAGTAAGAAGTTCTTCAGTTTTTATAAGTTCAGTACAGTTTCAAAAAATATAGGTCCATTTAAGGTAGATGATGTGTTAGTTAGCAAGGACAGTGAAATGGTTGAAGTGCTTAATGATCAGTTTCAATCTGTCTTTACTATCGAGGACCAGAGTAGTATTGCAGTACTTCAGCCTGAGCTAGAGACAGAGGAGACTATAGGAGAGCTAGGTGGCATAAGTAGTGAACTTGTTCTAGAATATCTAAAGAAAGTAAGGCCTAACAAGGCAGAAGGACCTGATGAAATCCATGCTAGACTTTTAAGAGAATCTGAAAGGGAGTTGTCGGTTCCATTAGCCATAATATTTTCTAAATCACTCGCAGATAGTAAAATTCCACTTGATGGGAAAAGAGCAAATGTTGTTCCTATTCATAAAAAGGGAGATAGAAGTAAAGAGGAAAACTATAGACCGGTTAGTCTGACCTCATTAGTCTGCAAGGTGCTTGAATCAATCATCAAAGATAAGATTGTTGAATTCTTGGAGCAAAATGAACTCATCAAGGATACACAGCATGGCTTTAGGAAGGGCCGTTCTTGTTTAACTAATCTTCTGGAGTTTTTGGATGTTGCAACAGATAGCTTTGATCAGGGTAAACAGCTAGATGTAGCTTTTCTTGATTTCAGTAAAGCATTTGACAAAGTCCCCCATACAAGACTGGGGTTGCAACTTAAAATGCATGGGATCAGGGGCAAGATTCTGGATTGGATAGAAACGTGGCTTTCAGGACGCCAGCAAAGGGTTATATTGAATGGGTACCAATCACAATGGAAGGAGGTTCTCAGTGGGGTTCCACAGGGCTCAGTCCTGGGCCCATTGCTTTTTATAATATTTGTGAATGCAATTGAGAACAGTATAGACAGCAAAGTCTTGAAATTTGCAGACGATCTAAAAGTTGTCAGGATTATTAGAGGAAAACATGATCAGGATGTTTTTCAATCAGATCTGGACAAGCTAGTTGAGTGGTCTGAAGCATGGCAGATGAAATTCAATTTGAGTAAATGTAAGATTATGCACGCTGGACGGGTTAGCAGTAAACATAGGTATGAAATGGGTGGGCAGAAAATGGAGCAGATTGAAAAGGAAAGAGATTTAGGTGTCGTGGTAAACAATAGACTATCAGCGTCAGACCAGGTTGTAGAAGCTAGGAAAAAGGCACTTAGAATGCTAGGGGCCATTAACAGAAATGTTTCCTACAAGAGTGAAAAGGTAATAACAAAACTGTATTGCGCATACGTTAGACCACATTTGGAGTATTGTGTACAAGCCTGGTCTCCAACATATGAGAAAGATTGCTGGTTGTTAAAAAGAGTTAAAAAAGGGCAACAAAAATGGTTAATTGTCTTGGTAGTTTACCTTATGAAGATAGATTAAAAAATTGGGTATGTTTTCACTTAGATATAGAAGGCTAAGAGGAGATCTAATTGAAGTCTTCAAATTTGTAAATAGTCAGCATTCTGGATATTTAAAGGGTATGTTTGAGTTCAATAGGGAAAATCGAGGTAGAGGTCATCAGCATAAACTCATTATGAAACAAAGTAGGACTAGGCTATGACAGTCATTTTTCAGTAGAAGGGTTGTAGGACATTGGAATATGCTACCAGGGGATGTCGCTGATGCAGTGACACTTGCTTCCTTCAAAATTAGATTAGATAAATACTTTACAGAGAAGGGATTAGTTCATAAATACTCGTGGGATTAGCCTTCTTTTATGCAGGTAGAGTAAGGTGATTTGAAGGGGCGAGACTGGTGGAGGGGGGGGGGGGGGGGGGGGGGGGTGGGGTGCAACCTCGGATGGGCCCAAGAGGCTCTTTGTTGCACTTTTCTTTTATGTCTTTTATGTCTTTATGTCTTTATTAATTTGCAGCATAATACATCTTACATAAATACATGCATAGGAAGAAATCAATTTTATCTGGCCAAAGTAGGGGTGGCATACTGGGTACTGGTTGTGCTTGCTACTTAAGATGGTATACAATACTTTTTTTGAAGGACCTCACTTCCTCTTGTGAGCAATATCTTCAATCTTGATATAATAATGATGTGTTCTATTTAGTATTTACAATAATTGATTGAATTTGGAGCAAATTTGCTGGATATAATGTGTAAAATTGTGACACAAAAGTGAATTGTTTAAGATTCGGCTGACTGAAAAGTGTCCAAAAATTGATAAGCCTGACCGACCGATTACCAAATCAGTCACAACATTTTTTTGGTTACCAAAATTTCGGTAACCGATTGACACCACTACTCTGAATAGGCCGAATGGGCCCCTTGACACACAAGATGGGCTTCTTGGAAGGTCAGAGGAGTCCCTGGTCAGACCGGAAGGGCCCAAAGCACGTAGAGATCCCAGATGAAGATTAAATACAAAGAGGACTTACTCCACAGGAAAATGATTAAAATAGGAGCTTTCGGGTATATTGTAACTCTCTTCATCAGTGATTAAGAAGCATTCGGTAACGGGTCATTGCTCGTCTTTAAGAGCTCGTCTTAAAGACGAACAATTACCTGTTACCGAATGCCTCTTTAATCACTGACAAAGGGTGTTACAATATACCCGAAAGCTCCTATTTTAATATTTTTCTTGTGGAGTAATCCTCTTTGTATTTTTTTAATAATTTTGTACATTTTTTGAAATTTCATTTTAATTTAATGACATGTTATCGAATGCCTCTTAATCGCTAACGAAGGGTGTTACAATATACCCGCAAGCTCCGATTTGTTTTCTTTCTTGTAGAGTAAGCCCTCTTTGTATTTAATATATATTACCCACTCCACATATGTCTTTTCGCGGATCCCAGATGAGTCCCTGAACAGGTCAGAAGCGGCGTTGATAAGGTCGGAGGGCCCCTATACGATCTGAAGGGACCCTGGACCTTTCAATAGTAAGAATGCAGTTGTCCAGGGAATAAAACTCAAAATTTTCGCGTCGCTCCGCGGTGCAATTCAACTACAAATTCAATTATATGCGGGTTATAAAAAAACGGGACGTTTCTCGGCGCATTTTTTATGTTATATTTATGCTATGTTGCCACTTTCCTATATAATTGGACAAAATAGTTCACCTTAACACTTTTTTTTACCGCACTTTTAAACGCACAATAACATTTTTAGAGGTCCGCACCATACGCAATGTGACGCATTGATGAGAATGCATATCTAGGGCATAAGACTCAAAACTTTCGCGCCGCTCCACGGCGCAATTGGTTTAAGAGTTCCAGGTCTTGAGCTTAAAAAAATA
Source organism: Chirona hameri (assembly GCA_036785665.1). Classification (NCBI taxonomy): domain Eukaryota; kingdom Metazoa; phylum Arthropoda; class Thecostraca; order Balanomorpha; family Balanidae; genus Chirona; species Chirona hameri. The sequence goes on from JAXIVJ010000832.1 coordinate 30,673, forward strand.
TTCCAAGTTGGTATAGCTGATTCCAAATTGGTGTCGCTGGTTCCAAAGTTGATATGGCAGTTTGCTAACTCCAGCTCCTACAAGTTGGTATGGACCATGCCATACCTGTCATACTGCATTTTCCATCCGTGTAACGTGCCTTTTCATCCGTTGTGTTTGGCCCTTTCAGCGCTCGGGAAGGGGGCCCTTTCGAGGCGCCCCCCCTGGACGAAATCCTGGCTACGGACCTGTTTGCATGGCGTATTGAACTGGTATAACCATCATTGACATTTGAGCTTTATTCCCTCTGATTTTGTGACGTTTTGCTTTTTACTGTTTTTGCAGTTTGACTTACCTAACGGCCAAGACCCGTGTCCTGTATGGAGCGAAGCGAAGACACTTACTCTCACCACAAGCTTTGGCGTGACGCGGAGCCGTGAATCAACTATTTTTACCCCTTTGACTTTTTGTATTCGACTTTTTGCCCTTTTCACTTTTTGCATTTTACTTTTATCCTTTTGACTTTTTGCATTTTACTTTTATCCCATTTTACTTTTGCCTGTTTGACTTTTTGCATTTGCCTTTTGCTTTTTGACTTTTTGCCATTTTACTTTTGTCCGTTTGACTTTTTGCCGTTTTAACTTTTTGCATTTTACTTTTAGCCTATTTGACTTTTTGTCCTTTAACTTTGTAATTTTTTACTTTTTGTCCGGTTACCCGTGATTTGCTATCCGACGCAAATGTATGTGAAAAACTACCTTCATTTGAATATTTTCCATCATACCGAGATGTGTAACCAGGAAAAGGGGTTACCTGAGGCTTGGCTCCACTCACGGTCGAGTTCCAATATTAACATTTCGTTTTCCACGATCTAAAATTAACATTTTCACACCGCTTCGCGGCATCACATCGGTGGCCATCATCATAGCGAAGCCATCGTCATCGTATTCGGTTCCTTGTAACGCTGAATTGAATTTATAGCAATTTTAGCTTCTTATCCTATACATGGCCCACCACCTATATTACTGGGTTTTATCAGGAAAACCTGCAAAAAATCGCGCCGTTTGACGGCGCTAAATAACAATTTTAGCTTCTTATCCTATACATGGCCCACCACCTATATTACTGGGTTTTATCAGGAAAACCTGTAAAAAATCGCGTCGTTTGACGGCGCTAAAATGCAAATCTACACACACAAAAATGCTGCAAAGGCTTAAATACACGCAAAAAAATGGGAGTATATTATGTCCGTCATTTCAGCCGACCCCCCTCCCCCCACACTCAAAAATGATCGGCGACGCCCCTGCCGGTGACAATGCCCTTGTTCTTATACAGAGTCAAGTGATCGTGTAAAAAGTGTGGTGGTGGGGGTTGGGGGCGTCGCCCTTAGCTCCAAAGTGGAGGGGGGGGGGGGGGGGGGGGGCGAGTTCCCCCCCTCGTCCCTGGCTGCTGGTGCTGATACACAATGACGTCACCAGTCACCACTGTCATCAGCGGAAGTGATACGGTAACCTGACGGTAAATAGCGCGGCACGCGACTGTTTGACTGCCGGGTTCCCCGGAGGTACAGATAAGATCAGTCGGCCGTGCCGACCTGTCCGTCCCAGCCGTCCCATACAGCTGTCTGTTGAAGGCAACCTAGTGTCCGTTAACTGTCCCATGAAGATGTCCAAGGGGACGCAGAGGTGGCGTTTTCGGGAGGAGAAGTGACACATCCTAATCGAATGTCACAAGACTGGATGAGAATTTATCGGCGGGGAAAATGAGAAGCTAACGTTCGAAATGTTGCTCATTCGGCATCATCCCGATAGATCCGTGACGTGACATCCGTGACGTGACGAGATCCGTGACGAGATCCGTGACGCCAATTCGTAATTCAGTGCTGAGGCACATTTGGGTACGTGCCCAGTGATGCCCTATCCGATGCTATTCGCAATAACGCCCATGAGGTATGGTTGTGGCTTTTCCAAGAAGTTGGCGGGCAGAATGGTGGTTTCCTAGCTGAAAAAAAACTTCTTGAATTTGGTACGTTCAGAACTGGAAAATTAGGAAAATAATGCCTTGAAGACTAGCAAAAGGTGGTAGGGCCAAACCCAAAGTTGGTGCACTGAAAACACGTCTTGAGACTTTTTCTAGAAGGGTTTTGATAAGAGTCCATTGCGGGGTTTTAGATAACCCAAGCAAGAACGTGTTTGTCTACAGACACGCATTGGAGAACCTTCGGCAGAGATGAGAGTCCGCGCCGTGGTTTTAGAGAACCTAATCGAGAACATGTTTGTGTCCGGGCATGCATTGGAGAACCTTCAGCAGATGACAACCATAACATTTGGGTTTCGGAGACCAACCTTATCACGGAAAGAGCACCGCCGCGGTTCTAAAAAGTTCCAAGATGTAGCCATGGGTGAAACTTGGTATACTTTTGAAGTCTCACATGGGACCCCATTGCAAAATTTTGGGACCTCATGAGCCATTTTGGGACCTCAATGTTGACGGCCCTTCTTAAGATCGGGACATACAAAGCGATCCGTGCAGAGAGGAGGCTTCCTCTCCTCTGTGTTGAGTAGGAGGCCCCTTCTCTTCTCTGAGCTGAGTAGGAGGCCCCTCCTCTCCTCTGTGCTGAGTAGGAGGCCCTCCCCTTCTCCGTTCTGAGTAGGAGGTCCCTTCTCTTCTCTGAGCTGAGTAGAATGCCCCTCCTCTCCTCTGTGCTGAGTAGGAGGCCTCCCCTCCTCCGTTCTGAGTAGGAGGTCCCTTCTCTTCTCTGAGCTGAGTAGAATGTCCCTCCTCTCCTCTGTGTTGATTAGGTGGCCCCTTCTCTCCTCTGTGCTGAGTAGGAGGCCCCTCCTCTCCACGGTGCGGAAGAGAAGGCCCCTCCTCTCCTCTGTGCTGAGTAGGAGTCCCCTTCTCTCCTCTGTGCTGAGTAGGAGGTCCCTTCTCTCCTCTGTTCTGAGTAGGAGGCCCCTCCTCTCCTCTGTGCTGAGTAGGAGGCCCTCCCCTCCTCCGTTCTGAGTAGGAGGTCCCTCCGCTCCTTGAGTAGGAGGCCCATCCTCTCCTCTGTGCTGAGTAGGAGTCCCCTTCTCTCCTCTGTGCTGAGTAAGAGGTCCTTCCTCTCCTCTGTGCTGAGTAGGAGACCCCTCCTCTCCTCTCCTCTGTGCTGAGGAGGCCCATCCTTTCCTCGGTGCTGAGTAGGAGACCCCTCCTATCGTCCGGCGTATCGTCCTTCTGACAACTATGCTCCTTCGATTCCGTTGTCAGCCTTGATCCCTTCAGTACATCCTCACGAGGAACGTAGCCAGGATTTCCTCCAGGGGGGGGGGGGGTGGAGCCTCGAAAGGGCCCCTTCCCGAGAGTTGAAAGGTCCCCCTACCCAAGCGTTGAAAGGGCCAAACAAAACGGATGAAAAGGCACGTTACAAGGATGGAGAATGTAGTATAACAGGTATGGCATGGACCATACCAACCTGGGAACAGGTGACACCAATTTTGAATCAGTTATGCCAACCTCGAATATGTTTTAGGCTCAAGATGGGGAACTCCTAAATAAATTGCGCCGCGGAGCGGCGCGAATTTTAAAGTCTTATGCCCTGGATATGCATTCCCATCAATGCGTCGCATTGCGTATGGCGCGGACCTCTAAACATGTCATTGTCACTGGATATGCATTCCCATCAATGCGTCGCATTGCGTATGGCGCGGACCTCTAAAATGGCGCGGACCTCTAAACATGTCATTGTGCGTCTGAAAGTGCGATAAAAAAGTGCTAAAGCGAACTATTTTGCCCAATCATATAGGAAAGTAGCAACATCACATAAATACGCCGAGAAACGGCACGACTTTTTTAACCCGCATATAATACAATGTGTGGGGGCGGCGGCCGCCCCCGCTGCTCCCCCCCCCCCCCCCCCCCCCCGCTGCCCCCCCCCCCTTGGCTACGTGCCTGGTGCTCACATTGCGAGGTTGAAGTCATCGGCATGCAAGCCAGGTTTGGCTCGGTGCCGAATTCAATCGTCGCTCCTATTGGTCAGACCCTCGGGAGATCGACTCGTCAGCCCGTGCCGGAATCGTGAGGCAAAACGTGCCGTACATCACAAGGGGTCCGTCCGTCGAACGGTAGTCGGTAGGGTTTGACAGCAGCTGCGAAAAAGGCCATTCGTGGCTTTCCACCTGGACACCGGGGAAGTGAAATCAGGGGTTTTCAAGACGAGAGGTCTCGTGCTTTCAAAGCAAAATGCGACCAATTTAGATTGGGTGTGTGCTGTTAAAGGCTTTCGGTATGGTTTGACAGGGAACAGGCGACACGACTGACGTGAGCGTATGGTAAAGCCAGATTACGGAAGGCATGACTATGAAAGAAAGCACTCCGCCAGTCTCGATTTGTCTAAGAATGCTTGAGTACAAAACACACCTATATCGTATTTCGCAGCGCTGGAGACCAGCTAAGATCCTGAATCAAACTTGGTTGTTGTTGTTGTTGTTGTTGTTGGCTTAGGGCGCGTAGCCGTGAGGCTCAGGCGTCCGATTTCTTAGTAGTCTTGTCCCTCTTCTTGCTTGCACATTCAGGTTTAGTCGCTTGGCAGGTACTAAGCGGTACTAAGCAGGGATTTTTGGGCGAGGAAAAGGAGATGCCTTGTAGTGGAACTTGCTTGGGGGCGGAATCAAACTTGGTGGTGGTGGTGGTGTTGGGCTTTACATCTTCGCGACTGTCGTCATTTATAGTCGGGGTCCATCGCGCCAACCCAAGCGGGGGAACCGAATGACCTCGCCAGTAGCCAGACTCGAACCCGGAACCCATGGAGCCCAACGCTCTACCGACTGAGCCACCCTTGAGTCAAACTTGAATTGAGCACTAGTTATGCAGCCTTGAAGGAAGGAATTCATTGCAAATAGCTTAGGATATTTCCTGCATTTTCAACATTTCAGTCCCCTGTTGCAAATGTATAATTCAAAACTCATTTCCAGAAAGAAAAATAATGTGATTACCTATAGTATAGGACCACAACACAATGTCTATCACCAGGGACGCCTTTATGTCGCAGTGGCCGTGGTGTCGCCTTTATGTCACAATGGCCTATTCACGTCAAATCTTCGCTGCATTATGATTTGGAACCTTTTTGAACTAAGTGCACCACGCTTTACAAACAAGAACCCAACACCTCGCCGCTGTGCGGCCAAGAAAAACGAAAGATCCAGCGTTTATTTTTGGCCACATCGAACACGAGCGCGTTTCCGTTCTGCTGGTTATCGACATGATAAAGAGGTGGTTTGATGCTCATTGCCCTGTGGAGCGGAAGCAAGCCCATTTATTACTGAAGATATGGGGAGCTCCTTGGTCACGGTTGCTTGATTAAGCTGTTTTTGTGTATTAAATAACAGCTCTAATTGGTCGAAGCCGTGCGCTAAATTGCCGCTTGGACAAACTTTGAACAGGGTCGTTAGCAGTCTCCGGTCAGCCATTCGGTCCAGTCTAACTCACGGTCTGATGGGTTTGAGTTTGATATAGTTAATTCCGGACCCAATACCCCCGGAAACGAACTTTTGACCCGGAGTCGAAGTTTTGAATTTGCCGCTGATTTGTCTTCACTGTTGCTCAGAGCAGGACGTCGTGAGTTTAGGTTCGAGTCAGGACGTCGTGAGTTTAGGTTTGAGTCAGGACGTCGTGAGTTTAGGTTTGAGTCGGGACGTCGTGAGTTTAGGTTTGAGTCAGGACGTCGTGAGTTTAGGTTTGAGTCAGGACGTCGTGAGTTTAGGTTTGAGTCAGGACGTCGTGAGTTTAGGTTTGAGTCAGGACGTCGTGAGTTTAGGTTTGAGTCAGGACGTCGTGAGTTTAGGTTTGAGTCAGGACGTCGTGAGTTTAGGTTTGAGTCAGGACGTCGTGAGTTTATATTTGAGTCAGGACGTCGTGAGTTTAGGTTTGAGTCAGGACGTCGTGAGTTTAGGTTTGAGTCAGGACGTCGTGAGTTTAGGTTTGAGTTAGGACGTCGTGAGTTTAGGTTTGAGTCAGGACGTCGTGAATTTAGGTTTGAGTCAGGACGTCGTGAGTTTAGGTTTGAGTCAGGACATCGTGAGTTTAGGTTTGAATGTAACGGTTCCGTGGGGACACACAATATTCCACTAGAATTGCTCCATAGAAATGCAACTGCGGGGAAAACAGTCGTTCGACTTGAAACGCGACTATTTTTATGCTTATCACGTTTTTAGCACTTACTTCTTGCTCCTCATTATAACCCCAAAGGCTGTTTATCTATAGCAAAAACAAAAATTGTTGTGAAAATATCTTGCGGGTGCTGATTTTCAATGATGCACTAAGAACAACTTTTACCACTTGTGTAGCAATTTTTAGGAGCTTCTTCACAGTCACAATCCATAACAACATTTTAGCTTCCGCTCGACATCTCTTATACGCAGCCATATCGATAAATGCATTTCCAGCTCCTTTGATGCTCTGTCGTAGCAGCTTAATGTATCTGAAGAACACAGACAGCCGACACAGAGGGCAGCATCACGTGCAGGGTGTCGCGAGAGACGAGAGAGAAGCTCTGCTATCTTCAGGGGGGGGGGGGGGGGGGGGGGCGGGGCGACGGGAGACGTCTCGTGACTCTTCGTGTCTCAGGGTGTTCGTGCCTCTGTGTCTCGGGATTTGTTGGTATAGTAGCCACGTAGCTGTCGACTTTGGCGATACTCACTGTTCTACGCAGTTCACATTTACCTAGTGGAACTTAGCAACACATTTACCAAATAACTTACAACTTAGTTACAACTAGCAGCAAATTCTTTCTTTATTTCTGCTGCATGTAACCCAAGGCTTATTTATTTTTTGCTTGGAAAGAAGCAGCCCGGGTTTGGTCAACTTTCCATGATTTCGGTTAATTATTTCGGTTTATTATTTCGGTTCATTATTTCGGTTCATTATTTCGGTTCATTATTTCGGTTCATTATTTCGGTTCATTATTTCGGTTCGGCCCGAACTCAAGTAGAATGGAAATGCCATTTCAGCAGTTTTTTAGCCATACTTCCTGGTGGCATTTTTCAACTGGATCCTCTTGCTTCCTGAACCCAGCCCGCGATTGGCAATAAAACGAGATAAACGTGGGGCATCTGTTCAGCGTCGAGACAGCATTACATATTCACCATTCAGCAATAGAAGACAGACGCCCATGCTCAATCGAACGTTTGCAAACGGAAGTTGGACGGAGGTTGGACTTTGGGTCGTCGACGGTAACATAATCTGAACAGATCGCGGCGAGGAACGCGATGTAAATCACCGATGAAAGGGTGATGTATGTGTGATTTGTGAAGGGGAAATCACGTCAGGGTTTCTGGGAGTTGTCGACGGTATACCTTTTTGAAGTATGTATACTATGTTAGATATTGTATTCAATGGTATTTGTCTCAGTGTTTCCAGTTACGAATCATTGAATCGTATTCGTGTGTGTGCCGCAAAGTCTCGGCCGCGCCATTCATGTCTTTATTTGAAGTTGCCAGATGGTTAGCGACTAGCTAGATGATATGTGCTATTTCCCTAAATGGACAACAAATATATTATTATAATAAGTTTGCTGATATCTGTCCGATCTATTTTCCCTAAAAATATATCGTGAAATACAATTGCCCCCAAACAAACATGAAACGCTTATATGTTATTTATGAAAAGGTACCACACATTTTAATCAATAAACTAAATTAGTTCCCTCAGGAATGTGGTATTTTACAGATGGTACCAACGCAATAAAAGAACCATCGTGAAAACGGCTACTGGTCTTTGCAGCCATAACAACCTGTTATCCCGCGGAATGCAGCGGTTTATTCAGACTCCCCTTGGGGATTCGTGCAGCGGACGCATCTGGAAGGAAACTCGTCCGGTGTGTCTAGGAGAGGGGGGGGGGGGGTCCGGGTCGTTGGGTGGGGGGGGGGGGGGGAGACCGGTTCCGGGAGGAACTCGGCCGGACCCAGGGGACCTGACCCGCGGGATGCTTGTTAAACTCTGTCCGTACGCGCCGGATGTGCCCAACCAGGCGGAGTGTTTCTGGCCAGTCCGGTCAAGGCCTGACCCAGAACGGCAAAACAGTTGGTGTGGGGGAGGATATCCAGAACAAAATTCACATAGTTCTAAAAAACTCATCTGAGTTCTGTTCTTTATGCATTGATAGCGGTTGTAAAGCAAGCCTTACTTTGTAAAAGTTGCTTATAATTTATTTTAGACCAGGAAATATGTATTTTTTGCCCGACTTCATGCGTTCTTGGGAGCATGGCCCCTTGCCACCGCCTGGATGATCCGCTAGTGAGATCAGGAGCTCCAGGCTCGGGCGGTTCTCCTCAGCTCCGGAGCTCCACCGCCGACAGACAAGACACTGACTGCCAGCCAGGGACTCTGGGAGCCAGGCTCGGGCGGTTCTACTCAGCTCCGGAGCTCCACCGCCGACAGACAAGACACTGACTGCCCGCCAGGGACTCCGGGAGCCAGGCTCGGGCGGTTCTCCTCAGCTTCGGAGCTCCACCGCCGACAGACAAGACACTGACTGCCCGCCAGGGACTCCGGGAGCCAGGCTCGGGCGGTTCTACTCAGACAATGAGTTAACGTTGTTGTTATCGGGACTGGGCGATAATGTCACGTGATAGTTTAGTGACAGGCCGATTGGGACAGGGTGACAATGTCACGCTAGCACGCGATACTTTAGTGAGAGTTGGAGACAGAGGCCGAAACACAACATGATGACTGGCCGGGTGACGCTGGTCATGGTGACAACAAGAGGCGAGAATTGTCGCCTCGTACTGGTGATAAGCACATGATTTCTTGGTCACACAGCACCAAGGGATCCAGCCAATTTGGAGAAAGCTGTGCTATTTTGTAGTACTGCATTTATTACATTTGCAAACAAGCTCAGGAGTGACATTTTCTCTTGAACGCAGCACACAACCACAATTAAAAGCATGTTATTCAAGTGCATTCAGTGACTGAAGAAGTGAAAGTGAAAATATCCAGCGAAAGTGATTGCATTGGCTTAATTCAAAATAAGTTCAGGCAAACAAGGAAAGGACGTAGTCCATTCAATGATAACCATTTGTTCTGAAGGTAATGTAATGGTAATGAATGTAATGTTTTGCTGCTTTATAAGCTGTTTAAACCCACAAACTCAACTTCTGTGCCGAACTTCTTGGTATTCAACATATTGCGCGGTGAAGATTAAAGGGAATAGGTCGCCTTGCAAGTTGTCTTGAAATTCAACCATGCGGTGCATCTTACGCTCAAAACTACGAATATGACTTTGGTTTGGACAACTGATGGATCTATGTGGAGAAATAAATAAGTTTCTCTTTGCATTTCACGATAAATCGTACCATGGCAGCTGGCGTTCTGGCTCCTCTTCGCTCCGCCTGACGCCAAGTAGTCTCTGACAAGGAGCCGCCGCGCCGCCCGGGCGGCTGAGCGGATATTAACGAGGCGTCGTGATCAGAGACTACGTGCCAGATAGTGTACCTGCCTCCGGCGGCGAGCGTTCATGTCCCGATCATGGCCCGGAACAGCGGACATGAAACCGGGCCCACTACTTCTGTGTCGAAATTACTTAACGTAGGGAGGTAATTCTTTCACCACAACCCATTTTTAGAGATGCTCTACAAATCTGCTATCTCAGTCCAAAACCCCATGTTAAAGGTGAACTATTCCCTTTAAAGGGACATTGCCACTTCGCAGGCCAATATGGAATTTTTGGTGTGTATCGGTCGATTAATCGTGTCCGATTTCACCTGCAAAATTTGGTTCCCGAAACTCCCCCCATTAGATACAAACAAATACATTTGCACCACTCATGCTTGCCAAGCATTCGTAAAATTGGAGTCGCCACATCACTATTTAGACTCACTTCTTTACGGGCTGTTATTTTCTTTTGAATGTTGCAAACTCATCATCACTATTCCGTCAGTACACTTTAACCCTCGCCCTACGGGAGCTTTTTCACCTTCGCCCTACGGGGGGTGGTCCTAAAACGGCCCCCCTGTTAACTTCCAAACCAAGCGACATAGAGCAACGCAGTAAGAACCAACATGTTGCCTGTCATGTTTAGAATGTAACGGTATGTAATTTTTAGGTTTCGGGTCAACGAGTGACCTTCCAGGTCAAGTGAATGACCTCGATCGACCACGTCCAGAACAGCGATTTTGCTCTGTCAGAAAACCTCAAAATGAGAAATTGATAAATGTAAGTAAAAAGGCATGTTCCTAGACCAGTTTTGTCTCAGAAATACAGAAAAAAGTAACTAGTTATTCGTATCTGGCCAAAAAAAGTCCAAAAAGTTATAAAAAATGACGTTATGAATTTCTTACACTTAGGGAGCCATCACTCAGTCAAAAATAGAGGTATTTCTTTGAAATTTGGTTTAAGTATTTTTTTATACTCAGTTCTCTCACATATATTCCGTTTTTTTAACGTCTTTGAAAATTTTGATTTTGTGGTGAATTAAAAAAAAGAAAAGTTTTTGATCATTTTGGGGGTCAAAAACCTAAAATTTCGAAAATCCGAGATGGCCATTTGAAAAAAAAATGACATTTTATATCTTTCATTAATTGCGTTTGCAATTTTCTTCAAAACTCTGTTTTCTACGAATTTTCCAACATTTATCGTTTTGCCACCAACATGACGTCATCAAAACATCATTATTTCCCAAATTTCTCAACTAATTTCAATGACATTTTTACAGCTTACGTATAATTGTTGTATACCTAGCTACTAAAAATTTCAGTACGATGTGCCGCATTTCTAAAAAGTGATGCAAGAAAAACCTCAGTGGGGGGAGGGGGGTCGTTTTAGGACCCCCCGTAGGGCGAGGGTTAAAATTAAAAAGCGTATGCAGTTAATTTTATTTTCAACCACCTTAGCCTCTTCCAATTCAGGGTCGGCGGATTCGGGGGGGGGGGGGGGGGGCAGCGGGGGCAGCCGCCCCCGCTGGCAAAATCAAGCGGGGGCAAAACTATCTTTTTGCCTCCCCCCATCTTCCGTAGTCGAAAATGACATATCCTTTACCATATATGGTAAAAATGATGAGCATTGCAAAAGTAAAAAAACAAATATATATTTCATATGGCAGTAAAATATGGTAGCTTGTCCTTAAGGCAAAATTGACGCAACGGAAGCTTAAACAATATTAGTAATATAGTATATAGTAATATAGCATGTTATAAAATTATTATATGATGGAACAGTGTCAGAAATATGATTAAATCTTTACATTTGAAGCTAATTGATAAAACATAATTTTCACTCCACGTCTATATGCGCCGCAGGGGTGGATCCAGGGGGGGGGGGGGGGGGCAACGGCCATGCCCCCCAGACCGTTCAAGGGGGAGGGGGAAAACTATTTTCCCCCCAAGACGTGAAGTCTAATACTATAGTCTAATAATATATATGCGTTTTTAGAACGGTACTGGTCAAATTTGGCCAAATTTGGGATTTTTGTTGCCAAATTTGGCGGCGCCGCTGTTTTTTCGCTATTCTATAAAAGCAGCAGGGGGGGGGGGGCAAAATGACAAATAACCCCTCCCCTTAGGGCGAGGGGTAATTTATAAGTTTAACAATTATCAGGTTTACAGGTGTCCTTATTTCATTATTTTAATCCAGCACCATTTCGGTCAGGCAAGTCTACAATAGAACAATCGGCCCAAATCCATCCTTTTTCCTGTAGGTCTTTCCCGTCCTTCCGGTTACAACGGCGGAGGCGGAGAGGGTGTTCAGTAAGGTGGAGATGACTATCCTCTCTCCGAGCGACAATGACCGAGCTCCGGATGACGGAGGCGCTGATCATGTGCGAAGCCCACCGCGAGACCTATAGGTCTGACCTATACGGATGACATTATAATGTCATCCATCAGCGAAGTCGTTGACTTCTTTGCGCGATCGGGGAGTCCCCAGCTAGATTATTTCAGGCTGCCGCTGCCTGGCTGGCTGCCGCAGGCTTCTGCCAGACTGTATGGCAGTAATATGAGAAATGCAGCCTTCACCGTAGTAGGTATCGGTTACTTCGTCTGCGTGTGTCGTATCTATGGACCCGCCGAGATGCGCAAATGGCCTCGAAGTCCGGGATCAGGGACATATTTTTTGCAAGAACCTGGCAACAGAAGTTGATCATCCTATCCATATGCGGTAGTTAGATGGGTAGTTAAATCCATAGATGGGTAGTTAAAGTTTCTTGAAATGCATATTGAATTTGACGCCATGATCGGGTCATCTGTATTATTGTTTTGAATGGCGGAAGTGCGACTGGCTCGATCATGTTTGACGTCATCGCCTTTAGCTCTTTTTATCGGAGTGCAACAGATAACAACGACAAACATTTGGGCAGCGAAACGCGTATTAATTTTTCCGGTCGGACCATCCCCTCGGCTTACTATCCGATATTCGGAGCTGGAAATTCTGAAGAAAACTGCCATTTATTTGATGCTCCAAAGTCCAAGTTCTGTTTTGAATTTCTATGGTAGCTTCTTTCCACTAATATTTTTTCCCTTGACCGCAAAAATGTTCAAATCTAAGATACTCTTGTTTTATCGTCGAACTCTGTAGCAAAGGGGGTCGAACCCTGTAGCAAAAGGGGGTCGAACCCTGTAGCAAAAGGGTCGTCGAACCCTGCAGAAAAAGGGTCGTCGAATCCTGTAGCAAAAGGGTCGTCGAACCCTGTAGCAAAAAGGTCGTCGAACCCTGTAGCAAAAGGGTCGTCGAATCCTGTAGCAAAAGGGTCGTCGAACCCTGTAGCAAAAGGGTCGTCGAACCCTGTAGCAAAAGGGGTCATCGAACCCTGTAGCAAAAGGGGTGGCGAATCCTGTAGCAAAAGGGGTGTCGAATCCTGTAGCAAAAGGGTCGTCGAATCCTGTAGCAAAAGGGTCGTCGAATCCTGTAGCAAAAGGGTCGTCGAACCCTGTAGCAAAAGGGTCGTCGAATCCTGTAGCAAAAGGGTCGTCGAACCCTGTAGCAAAAGGGTCGTCGAACCCTGTAGCAAAAGGGGTGTCGAATCCTGTAGCAAAAGGGGTGTCGAATCCTGTAGCAAAAGGGTCGTCGAACCCTGTAGCAAAAGGGGTGTCGAATCCTGTAGCAAAAAGTAGTTGGCCCCGAAGACGAACTAAGCAAAGCCGGCTTGATTCAGCGCACATTTTTCATGTTCTTTCCCCTTGCAGTCGGGAACGAAAACATAGGTACACCTTTTTCGATATCCCAAAAGGTAACTTTGAAACATCAATATTTGGCTACTGAAAACGGGTCTGGTGGTTTTCTGGTAGCTATTACATTGTAGTTGTATGTTACCCTAACTTAATTTCCGGGCTCTGGCAACCCTGATAGATCGCCACTCTAAATCACGATAATCATCATCATCACCTTTCATTTTCCTTCAAATCCTTCAACCTATGTGTTTAAGCTATATGACTACGTGAACTGAATCAGGGACGTAGGCCCCGGGGACCATGCCCCTCTCCCCCTCCCTCCTGAGCGATCCAGTTTGCACTAGATAAAACGGGATTCCGTCAAGCCCGACATGACTTCGCCTGTAACCGGGTTTTGTGCCTGTTGGTGATTTATCAATAAACAAACAAACAAACAAACAAACATTACGTCTATGGTCGTTGCATGGAAAGCATCGAGTTTGAAATATCTCCGACTGCACCCCCCCCCCCTCGGCAGGTGAAAAGGTATTGTGGCCCCTCCTTGAGGAAAATCCTGGCTACGTGCCTGAACTGAATTGATCGAAGTCTTGCCCCCCCCCCCCATGTCAAAATCAAATCCGCCGCCACTGTCTTCCATAATAAAACAGCAATAATTGCTATGGCTCGACTTTGGGACCGTAGGAGTTATGTGACCTATACCTTATAACACAGATAGACTTTTCAAGGTCAAGTTTCGGCGAATTCGTACGCTTCGACTTTGAGCGGGCGCCAATACCACAGCCAAACTGGATGAGAGCGGCCATCATGAATCTAGTACTGAGTACAGCTGGGACCAACGCTTTGGAGTCAGAAATAAATACAAAATGTTTTGCCGATACACTGCTTTAGGTGCTGCAGGAGAAGTTTGAGCTTGAGCATACATGATTGTTGATCCCACCATTCATTTAAGTTGCTTTTTAGAAATCCTCCGGAGGTGGCAATATCCCTTTAAATGCAACATCAGCAATATTTCTGCCGAATATTCAATGTTATGTCCAGATTACATTCCGTTTTAAGATGTATCAAAACTGAACGCAAAAATACTTTAATTAAACGTATCGTATGCTGTAAGTATGCAAGGCTTGCAAGGCGTGCCGCGTTCCATTGCAATGGTTGCTACCTTGATAGCCAGGTAGCGGGAGATGCTTTAGAACATACGTCTTAGTGTGTTATAGAAAAAAATACACATCTTCAGAAACGAGATTATCACCGCTGATTTAATACCGCATGAATCTTCCAAATATGCGCTGAATAATTAACGGTCTGCACGATTTATACTCAGCCGTCCATTCTTATTTTTAGCCCACAGGGAAAAGAACGTTTCATGCCGTCTCGTAGAATTGGATCTTAAGATTCCAGTCCGGAGGCCGGAGCGTAAGCTTTCGTCGCCTTCAACAATCTGCAGTGGCTCTGGATCCAATATGAGTTATAACTGCGGGATCAAGAGTTCGATGAGGGCAAGCCAGAAGACAGAAGCCTGGGAAGTGTCTGTGTCAGCAAAAGTGTGTGAACGCTTCAAGTTTTCAGTCAAATAGGTGTCTTTTTGCTCTATGGTGCGGCAGTGATATTACGTGCTTGAATATTCATTTCTTCAAGAGTCCTGCGTCTATTTTCTAGAACTACTTCTTTTCCAACGTATACTAACGCGGCAGTGCAGATGAACACCACTAGCCTGGCCGTCGCCATGGCAACCCCCCTTGACCAGGGGATACCCGCCGCAGTGCCGCCCGGCTAAAGTCAACAAATGCCAGGCGGCCAAACGGTCACCGGGGCACGTTCCCGGCGGCCGGCGCGGCGGGGAGCCCGGGGTGGGTGGCGGGCCCGCCGAGCGAGGGAGAGAGGGAGCAGCGACCAGCCGACTGCTCCCGGCACTGGGGACCCCGATGGGCCCTGTCGTGTAGTGTGCCAACAACCATCCGTCACCACGACAGGGTCAGTGACGCAAGACAGAGACGACCCGCTGACGCCTGCTACTCCGTCAGACCAAGCGGCGGCAGCGGCGGCGGCCGCCGGCCCATCCGACGCGGCTACCAGCGAGCGGCCGGGGCCGGCGCTCGCTGCAACCAACCGACACACCGGCCAGACCCAGCAAGCAGCGAGTCGGCCCACATCTCACACCGAGACCACGAGGCCTGCTCACACTCTCGCGATCGGCCATGCGAATGTCCGGTCGCTGATCCCGAAAATGGACTGCGTTAGTCTGACAGTGCTTGATCACGACCTTGACGTGATGTGTATCACAGAGACGTGGCTGACAGATCGTGTCACGGACAGGATATTAGTGTTTCCCGGTTACAGGCTGGTGCGCAGGGACCGGCCGACCCGGCGGTGCCAGAATCGTGCTGTGACAGCGAGCCGTGATGGTGGTGTCGCGATATTGTACCGGGAACGCCTGAACTGCGCCGTCCTACCCATCTCCAGCGCCAGTGAAGCCTGCGAGTCGCTGTGGGTGTCGGTGAGCGGCGGTGGGCGGCGCTCGGCCACCGTGGGCGTTGTCTACCGTCCCCCGTCTCAGCCGATATTAGGAGGCCTCGACGAGATACACGACCAACTTCGCGCAGCTGTCGCCACTGGTAGACCCGTCTTTTGTCTTGGTGATTTTAACATCGACCTTCTGCGTGCTCAAACTCCCACTGTGCGCCGCTATATTTCAATTTTAAATGATTTGAACCTTTGTCAACTTGTTGTCACTCCCACCCATCTGGAACCGACCGCCACACTCCTTGACCATATAATCACCAGTATGCCGGATCTGGAGAGCGCCGTCTCGGTGCCACCGGTACCGATTGCAGACCACCTCACCACCATTCTTCGCGCGCCCTTCAGGCGTCAGCACTCGCGTGCTACGCCTTTCCGAGCTCGCCCCTGGCGCAAAGTAAATTGGGACGCGCTCAGTTTACATCTGCTGCTGTCAGACTGGGACCCGTTATACCGGGCCGCTGCCATCGAGGGGAAGTTGGAGGTGTTCATGCGTGTATGGTCGTCTGCCATCGATGTGCACTGTCCCCTGAAAACTGTGACCCCACGTCGCCCACGCTGCCCGTGGTTGGAGGGTAACCACGAGCTGCGCAGTGTAATGCGTGAGCGCGACCGGGCCTACCGGGAATGGCACAGGTACGGTACGGAGACCGCCCTTATCGAGTATCGGCGGCTCCGAAACCGGGTTAAGAGTTGCTGTGCCCAGGCAAAACGCGACTTTCTGTGCGCGACCATGCTGTCTGATCGTGCGAGTTTCTGGCGCGGGATCCGTGAGTTCGCCCTTCGACCCACGAGAGGAGGCAGCGGCGCCGAGGATATGCCGATGGACCGAGCTGACGACTTCAATCGCCATTTCGCCTCAGTCGGGCCTAAGATAGCTGCCGAGCTGGCAGCCGGCTGCCACAGCGTGCCACCTCTCCCTCCGAGACCACCGTGCGTCACCACAGCCCAGCTAGTCTTAGAACCGGTGACCTTACCCATGCTTTCTAGTGCCTTGAAAGAACTGTCCTCTTCTAGGGCTGTTGGACTCGATGGTGTGCCGCTACTTGCATTGAAAAACTGTTTCGCTGTCTTAGGGCCTCACTTGCTTCATCTCGTCAACACTTCTGTCATCACTTGCGTCTTCCCAAGTGACTGGAAAATTGCCTCAGTTCTCCCTCTTCATAAATCTGGGCCTCGCGATGCTCCTGGCA